>CAJNOQ010009446.1:0-10273 GCA_905250885.1 Didymodactylos carnosus
ATAACTGCATCTCTCAAATTTCGTTTCATATTTATACTAAAAAATAAAAATATAGTCAAATTTGTTGAGAAAAAGCGTTTAAAACAAGATAGATGTAGGTGTTCCGTTTATTTAGTGGCAGGGTGTAGTATATTTCAGCTACAGGAAGGCCTCTTAGGGAAACTGGAAAAAACACGTATTGTACAAGAGAAAGAGAGAAAGAGTAGAATAGGAATGAAAAAATACCCATTGAAAAGAGTGAATAGAAAGAGAAAACATACGTCATAGAAATAACATAAGAATAGAAAGGGAAAATAACCATCGAGTGAAGAGAACATGTATATCTGAAAGATGACAGCTGCTGATATGAGATTTGGTTTAAACTTCCTAACAAAAACCTAGACACAATTCTCTATCTTTTTGACATAAAAATTTCTGCTCAAGGTTAACTTGAGAAAAAGTTTTTGCAAAGTGGAGCCATTTTCTCTGTCCAGCCCGTTCCTGTAAAGTTACTGTTAGGCTTTAAGGTTTACGAACGGAACTTTCGAAAACTAACTTTTAAAGATAGTAATGCTCACGAATCACACTTCTGCTGTACCTGTACTAGGCACCCAGGTCGATTAGTCAGCCAAGGTTACGGCATTGCCATTGGAGATAATCAGCACCGCTACACATACCATCTGCATAGTGGATCAGCGAGTCATCCAAATGCCTCTGACAGCAAAAGACTGGTGTCAATAACAGCACCAGCGATCAAAATGGCGAAATATTATTCGTAGATGCATGTGCAGCAGTCAAATAGACAACTGTCTCTCTGGCAAAACCAACTCCCACTCAATCATCAATAACCATCACACAACTGTCGACACCAAAATTAAACAACTCGACAAAACGCCGTTTGCGACGCGAAAGATGGCAGGCGGCCGGGAACAGACAGCAAAAGGACCCCTACTCTCACAACAACATCAAACAAAGAGTGATAGGGTTGGGAACACAGACGAACCAATAGTCACCAAAATTGTTGTCGCTCCAATTTCCCAACAAGGACACGACACAGATGAGGCACCTTCCGATGTTGAAGTGTTCTCAGACTGACAATCTCAACTACTTGTCTTATGAATGACAAGTATGCAGTCCACGACAGCGACGGAGATGATAGTGTCACCACTGAAAAGTTAGAAAAACATAAACCGAAGCGTTTTTTGAAATTTGTGACACGTAGTATCTGGAAGATTTTTTATTCAAAAACCAATTTTTTAAAGCTAAAATATTGATATTCTTCATTAGCTCGTCGAGCTCTATCGAGTGATGTACATAGTTCAAATAGCGGCGCCTTACTTTCTGATGCTTTTTTGAATTTTTTTTATTTTGTTGGATTTATTACTTTCTCCTGCTCGTAACCTTTCTCCCAAAAACTTTTGGAGTACTAAAACCGTTTTTACCTTTCTCCCATGATCGTTTAACTTTCTCTCAAAAATGTACGACTCCCTGATTTTTTCTCTCTCCATGGCCACCTCAGTTTTGGGTACTCTCCAAGATTCATGCACAGCAGAGAAGCTTCTGCCATACAAAATGCTCAACAATTTTCTTAGTCTTTCTAGATTAGACTGCTTTATGCTATTTGGGAGAGGGGAGTGGAGGGGCATCCGAATTCTGAGTTTTAAAATTCACCAAAATGAACAGTGACTAAAAGTAGTTGCAGCAGAAGTACATAATGTAAACAGACGGACTTTGATAGAATAGATGTGTTAATCGAGAAAGCTATTTTAGAGAAATGGCCTTAACACCACCACTCTTTTACTAAAACAAACTGCTCTTTTGAAAGCTAAAATATCTTAACAATCAAGGATATTTTACGGATTTTCTTTTCTAATACTTTAGTAGTTCGCGTAAATGCCACCCAAATAAATTTACTCATTTTTAAATTAATACTGTAGGACAAAAGGGGGTCCATTGATGAATTCGCTTGGTTAGTCATTAACACATGCTTACAGTATTGGTGCTCATACTCGCAGTGTCTGAAGATGAGTTACTCTCCAGCATCCACATAGACAGAAATAGCCCGATCGGAGTTTGAATTCATCATAAATTAAAGCTAATAGATTAGTCTATAATGTACAAGAGCTTAAGTTTTGAATCTATGCTATTGTCGGTTTTAGCATCTATCTCAAGCCAAAGACCGAAAACCCCATTTAAGTTTTTCAGAAATTTAATTCTTTTCTTTATCTAAACCTCGATATAAGTTCAAAATTCAGCTCTTGTAACCTGTATAGTAGTGGTTAGTCTTATAAACCAGCTTATAAGCTGGTCGGAAATTTCTGCTTATACAAAATGCTGTAAAAGTGGGAATCATCTGGCATTGTGGCGCTAGTGTATGCCGCATACTTACGGACTCCTAGCAAACTATCATAACTCCTACTAAAATATTGCATTCACAAAGATCAATAAGTACATGCCTCTAGTCTTTCAAGATATGAGTAGAATTTCGTTACTCCTTATCTGATTATGAAACACTTACCTTTCTCCCTCAACAGGTGACTTTCAACATTTTATACCACAGTGACCAAGAGACTTTGGGTAATAGTTTCTGGAGCCATTGGTTAACTCAGTAAGCCACGTCGAATCGTTGTTTTAGTTTATAGCCTCGCTTGCTCAATTGTTCTGTATAGAAAATTACCTTCGTTTTGGTATCATTAATTCATGTTTTTGCCATAAATGAAGCAATAACTGATACTAATTTTGACTTTTTATTTTTGTTTGATAGAATAATAAATTCTCTATTGATCTCTGACATAACTTCTCAAAATCATTGATTTCTTAATCATTTTTTCCAAAACATGAACGCAATAGGAAACAAAATTTGAAAAGTCGATAACTTTAAAAGTTTGAGATTTCAGTGTTTAATTGTTTGATAGTTGGATAGAGAATGATAATTCTCCACAAACGTGATAGATTGCCAGGTTTTGCGATCACTTAGTCGTAATTTTATCGATCACAGAACCTGGCAATCTATCACGCAACTTCATTCTCTATCAAAACATCAAACAACTAAACCGTGAAACCTCAGACTTTTGAAGTTATCGATTTTTCAAATTTTGTTTCCCATATTGCGCTCATGTTTTGAAAAAAATGATTAAGAAATCAATGATTTTGAAAAATTATGTCACAGATCAATAGAGAATTTATTATTCTATCAAACAAACATAAAAAGTCAAAGTTAGTATCAGTTATTACTTCATTTACGGTAAAAACATGAATTAATGGTACCAAAAAGAAGATGATTTTTCTATAGAGAACAATCGAGCAAGCAAACTATAAACTAAGACAACGATTCGACGCGGCTTACTGAGTTACTGAAGGGCTCAAGAAACCATGAGCTGAAGTCTTTTGGTTGCGGTAGTATACTACTTTCAATAAATAAATGTATAATACTTTCAATCCCGTCCTATAAGAGGGCAAAAGTGTTTATTGAAAGTCGCCTGTTATTTGAATATCGTGAAATATGTATGCATATTTTACGTAATTGTTCTATTAACAATGTCTTCTTTTTCCACTAAATTGTATTTTGAAAATTTCACCTTCAAACCGGCAGTACGAGTTAAATGACCGACCACACCATTCACTGACTGATTCGATCTTCTTTGTGACGGTAGCGAAGATTCTGACTTATCGCCTTTAGTTTCACTAGCAATATCATGTTTATCCTTTAACTTCTCTTTTTCTATCACTTCTCCCCTTTATCTTCTTGTTGTTTCTTCAATTTTTTTCGATAACAGCAAAAACGGATTTGTCGCAGTTCGCCAATTCAACTTTCATCAACTTTCGCCAATAAACGGCGGATGTGTGTGAGACATTCGCCAATCGGCCAGTGTCGCGGGAACATTTGCCAATCGGCAGTATGGTGAATGTCTATTGGCGAAACGCGACTTTACCGCTAACAAATGTTTAAATATCACATATTGTGATTTATGTAGTAGAACGAAAGGAGCAGAAAATCACGCATTTCTTTCTGCTGTTAGCTTTTGATCCGCATCCTATTTTCTGTGATATTTTTCGATAGCACATCGTAAAACCCTGGCTGATATCTCGTTTTGTATAAAACTGTCTAAGCGAGTGACTGAAAATATTTGAGAATAAATGTTTTTCAGTTGAAACCTATAGGTATAGAGAGATATCCATGCGCTCTTTCATCTGAGACTAAGCTCAAGATTCTACGTTAGAGAATGTGGTCAGGAGATGTTTTACAAGTTGAGCCAAGTACGCCGGAAAATGCACTTTTCCACTGAGAGTGTAAAATGACTATAACTTTATTTCTAACAAAGATTATACCTGCAGTTTTCGCCATTCGATTCAGCTCATCGAACTCTACGAAATGAGATAAGTCGTGCCGCTAGTGCTGAATGCCGATATAATGGTAGGAGGTTACAAACACCGGATAATTTATTACAACAAAAAAACCATTTAAATTTAGAAAGTCACACATGAAAGTTGAGGTACCATAAATCTTGATAGTAGGGACTATTTAGAGCAGAAAAACGCGCATATGCACACTCCAATGAATACTGAGGACAGGTATCGGCGAATGTAGCCGAGACATTCACCAGTTATAGCGAATGTCGTGTGGACATTCCCAAATAGTTTAGGGGTATTGGCGAAAGGTATCACCATTGGCGAATGTCAATTTGGCTAATGTCTATTGACGAAAGTTGAATCGGCGAAACGCGACTTTACCGTAAAAACAGACTGTTCTGTCGATAGAACTAAAAATTCGTTCTAGTATCGAAATTGGAATTGTATTTAACACCTAAAGATAGTAACATGATCGTCAGATAGTGGGATAAATGTAAAATATACCTGTTGCCATATTAATGATCCAATACCGAACAACATACACCATCCCCATTGCTGTATCCATAATCGTATACAACTAAATAGTACATCTCCAAATGTGACAATAATGATCTACAGATCAAAAATAGGCTAATATACAACTGTACATAGATTTGTAAAACTCACCTGTGCACCAAAACATGTTATCCAAATAACATAGAAAAATGGATTTCGAAATATGCCTTCAAATACATTTCGTTCACCATGTAATTTTCGACAATTAATTTCATTAAAGAAAGTCATTAGCACAAATGCATTAAAAACAATTGTAAATTGTTCACTCGGCTCTTTACCTAATTTTGGATCATTATCAATTAGACTAACGGTTGATGGGCCACGGCATAAGAATATGTCACCTACATATAACTACGAATGATCAGACGAAGAAAAAAACCAAAATAGCATACATGCCTGCAAACAATATAATAAACATGATAGTTAATTGATATAATGCTTGTCCAATGATGTTTCGTAACATAATCGGTGAAATAATAGATTTTGTTCTACCATAAGGTTTTCGATCCAGCAACGCCATCGTAGGTGATTCTGTGGCTAATGCCAATGATGCTAGTGCAACCATAATTAATTTTACCCATAACATTTGAATAGCTCGCAATGGAACAGTCTAAAAATATACATTAGTCCGTTGTTAAACTTTCAAAAATTATTCATAACCATCTATTTACATACGCCAATAACTGCTGCAGATACGACACAAATTACGCTGGCGGATAAATTCGCTGTTAATTGAAATTGTAAAAATTTTGCAATACAATCGTAAACATTTCTACCCCACATCATTGCCTTAACAATACTGGAAAAATTATCGTCTGTCAATATGATATCACTAGCCTGCTTTGCTACATCTGTCCCTTGAATTCCCTGCAATTTTCAATTAATTATAGTGACACTGTGTGTATGATAAATTGCGAACTAACCATGGCAAAGCCGACGTCTGCTCGCTTGAGAGCTGGACCATCATTGGTTCCATCTCCAGTTACAGCCACAACTTCACGATAATCTGATGCTTCACTTTTAACAATTCCATTAACAAGGGTGTATTTATCTTCGGGTGATGAACGTGCTAATACTCGTAAATCAGGCCAAATTTCATCTAATTTCTCTTGTGAAATCTAACAGAAGCAAAAATCGATCAGATCAATTCCAATGATTCAACTGAACCGATAAAAACTAGTCTAATTGCCGAATAAAGAGAATTTCTTTAGATTTATCGTTATAATAAAAACTCAATGGTGACTGTCCAGGTCCATACGTTCGTGAC
Organism: Didymodactylos carnosus; assembly: GCA_905250885.1. Taxonomy (NCBI): domain Eukaryota; kingdom Metazoa; phylum Rotifera; class Eurotatoria; order Philodinida; family Philodinidae; genus Didymodactylos; species Didymodactylos carnosus. Next base: position 6,152 of record CAJNOQ010009446.1, read on the forward strand.
TTACTTTTACTTTTCGATGGTTTTAGTTTAGAATACTACAATGAACTGTAAAGGATATGTCGTAAACAACAGTGTATCATTATTTTTTATTTTTCGGGTTATGAAATCAAGTAGAAAAAAGTCATTTGAAGCCTTGCACACAAATAATTTTTTGATCTACAAAGTCGAGTATACCGCGAACTATTACCACTAGTACCACTACACAGGCAATTTTCTACGCTTGAAGTTTGCTGCACTTGAGACTTTGTAGTCTTTCGTAAATTGAATGCAGTTTGATGAAGAAAGATCGTAGAGAGCTCGAACATGCCTCATTGTGTTCAGAAATGTTTACTCCATAGGACAGAGTTATCTATGAAAGATTTTATTGACCGAATGCCGACACATGGATCTGAAGTCTTGATTTTCCAGGGATTGGGTTTCCATCAATGTCGTTAGAATTTTCGGGAACACTCCTTCCGACAGAAAATCCTTTTCAGATTTACTTTAAATATTATTTTCAAAAATACAAGTGCCTTTAAGGGCACCCCTCCCCTCATTTTAGGCTTTCCGTACAAATGCTGTGAAATGAAAACTAAAAGTCACTAAAGCTTCATATTTTCAGAACTGATTGGAAACTCAATGGAGCACTTTTCTCGAGCAATTTTGTTTTAGACCTTTCTTTACCGAGTTATGGGGTTCTAAAATTGAAAAATTTGGTTTTTGAAAGTTTTTCAGTATTTTTTCTATAACTCGATAAAGAAAGGTCTAAAACAAAATTCCAAACTTATACCTCGCTATAACTTTGAGCACCTCTGGTAAAACAGTTTTCTGAAAAACTGGTGAACAGCACTAGCTAAAAACTTGAAAAAACAACGAAAAGTGCTCCGTTGAGCTTCCAATCAGTTCTGAAAATATGAAGTCTTAGTGACTTTTACTTTTCATTTCACAGCATTTCTGCGGAAAGCCCAAAATGAGGGCAGAGATACCCTTAAATTAATTCCTCGACTTTAGCGTGATTTGGTGCGATCGCGGTAAGAAAATTGTTGCATAGCGATCGAGTCTTACTAGCATCCGTCATGTAAATGAATTAACAAAGTTAACTTGAGCAAAGGACAGCTCTGAATCTGCTAATCATTTTTAAGATTTGATTGTATAACTTAAATTGCTGTATAACATATAGAATTAAAACAGTAATTTGCTGTTGCAGATTACTGCACACATAAATTCTTGTATTCGTGCATGTATTCATACAAAAGTCATTTCGTGTTTTACGAGACTTTTTTAGAACGGTATCTGTTCTTCAATAAAACATAAAAGTTAGATTAACTTACTTTACCATTTGAATCTCTTATCCGTCTATTGAATTCATTTCCTTCTAATACTAAAGACTTGTCTGCTGGTTTAATAATTCCACATTTCATAGCTACTAAACTTGCTGTATTTAAATTATCAGCAGTAATCATGCGAACAACAACGCCTGCTCTTTGACATTTCTCAATGGCATCTGGAACCTTTGAGTATATTATATAATCGATTGTAATCAGGTTTAGATTGTAATTAAGCAACTCACCTCCTCTCTTACTGGATCCTCAATTCCAACAATACAGATACATATTAAATCTGTTACAATGTGTTCCTCATCATCCAAATTTTGTTTATCTTTATTCATATCTCGATAAGCAATACAAATTGTTCGCAAACCATCATTAGCCATTTTCTCTATAATATCATGCATTATCTTATCTTTTTCATCATTTTTCAATTCTGTTGGTTTTCCATTCGAATCGAGTATCGATTTACATCTGAAAAAGTGTTATGAATAAAATTCATTATTTAATTAAGAAAATTAATTTTTAACGAAACTTTACTTTGTTAGTACCATTTCTGAAGCACCTTTTGTATAAACTCGATAACCGCTATCTTTTTCGATAATTGTACTCATCATCTTTCTCGCAGAATTAAATGTATAAACTTTGACTAATTTGTCTTCAGGTATATTTTGTCGAATGTCGTCATAAGAACCATTCCATTTTTTAACCAAATCTAATAAAGCACACTCTGTTTTATTTCCTATTTGTTTTGGTAATCCACCTTCACTTCCCGCGTCCTACGAAAACCTATGTTGCTAGAAAAACATTTTATTGTTCATCAAGGTTTTCTTACCTCAATTTTCGATGTATAATTGGTGTTCACTGTCATAGCTTCTTGAGATAAAGACACAATTTCGTTGTTGATTTCTTCAGGTTTTGGTATTTTATCGTAATGTTTCTGACCAACGTAGACTTGCACACATGTCATTCGATTTGTTGTGAGTGTACCCGTTTTATCAGAGCAAATTGTAGTGACATTACCCATTGTTTCACAAGCATCCATGTGTCGCACCAAATTATTATCAGTCATCATTCTCTATTCAGAATAAAAAAGAAAGAGCAGTCTATCTATTATTCAGACAAAATCAATCGACCGTTTTCTTACCCGAACGGCAAACGCTAATGCCAGTGTCATAGCTAATGGTAGACCTTTGAATAAACAAGACATGATACTTTATCGTCACACTCAAGGATGTTTTACTTTGTACCTTCTGGAAAAGACACTACAAGGACAGTTATTACTTGAATTAAAACATGAACAAAATCTTCACGTGTTCCACTATTTCTTTTTATGACATAATTTGTTATGCAAAAACGAATAATTAAGCAGGCAAGAGTCAAAAATGCAGCAGTAATTCCTAGAGTGAACAGATAAAAAGTTTGAACGTCATTTTTTTAAGGCTGCTACTCTGTATCATTAACGTACCTGTGTAACCAATATAACGAGCTATACGAGTGAGTTTTGTCTTCAATACCGCTGAAATGAACAATGTCAAATCATTGTTTAGTTAGTTATTCACAAAATCAAAGAAGATTGACGTTACATTTCTGGTTTCTTTCGCTCGATGCGTCGTCTTCATCATCAGAATCAGCTTGAGTTTCATGATCATTCTCTGCAGTTTTTTCATTTTTATGTAGTTGCTGTTTTTCATTAATGCTTTCAACGTTCGGCTCCTGATCTTGATTGGCAGTTGTCTCTGCAGCAGGTGACGATTTGGTAGCTAAAACACATAAAAATAATTAAATCGTTCGATAACGACTAGATCGTCATCGTAAATTCCTTGTCGAATTGTACAATATCAGAGTTGATTGATGATAACATTTTCTGGCACGCTGGTTTGTTGAAAATAAATGAATCAACTGCAACTTTCCAGCTCAGGCCGAGAAAAAAGCACTAAATATGCCTAAGGATTATGGGAAGAGATGAACTAGAACGGTTGCTATTCTATCTTTCTCATACTACGTATCAATCACCAAGCCTTACTGTTTAACTCACTCTTATTCAGAGTATTTATCATAGATATGCACAGAGCGAAAATTTTTGCTTCGATACGGCCTGGCGAAAGAAGACTGCGACCCAACCTCGATCTTGTCCGATCCTTTTCAATTGGTTAATGTATAGTGCTATCATATTCTTATGAATAAAGTGCTTCCTATACTTAGAATGTTAGCTAAAGTACTACTAAATAGATTTCACTCTTTCTTCTGTGTGCTTAAGGACTAAAGGAAGAATTTCATTGAGATATGAAATTTTTACTATTTACTTCATTGAAAATATCGAACAGCTTAGTTTTCAAAAGTCTCATATCCAAGTACAAAAAACCGTTTGTTAACATTGTTTATCGGCCACTAAACATGCTCTATAAACTTGATGCCTCAAAATTTTTTCGGTTACGAGTTGAAATGAATTTGTATAAACCGAATTTTCAAGAAATTTATAGAGTAAAGCCTAAGAGCAAAACCGGATATCACCTTCGCGATCAGCATCAACAGGTGCACTTAATTAAGTATGTTTCGAGAGGAAAATGATTGAAACAATGATAAAAACAAAACACAAAAACACAATAAAAAATACACATTGAAGGATAACATCGAGTCATTGCACAACTTCAATCATTGTGCAGAATATAGGCAAGAACAGCGAAGTTGATTTTAGCAGTTCGTCTGCAAAGATCAAGTTCGTGTGTTCGATCCTAGCTTCGTGCAAGGATTGATTTTGTGTTTTGATAGTTTAAGTTTCAGAATGATATAATGGGAATTTATATTCTCGATT
>CAJNOQ010009447.1:0-10273 GCA_905250885.1 Didymodactylos carnosus
CAGCCCTATCATCAACATCAGTCCGTTCAAACCAATAATGTTTGTGAAATTCCAGTAAACTGTACTATATCTTCGCATCAGTAAGAGACCTATTATTTTCATGCGAGATTTCTTAAAAGCTGATAACTATACGAAATTGTAGCGCAAGAAATTCTCTATCGAATGGTATATGTATCGTCGTGGCTAGTGGACAAGTGTGGAGCACAGAATCCTCCCCGTTGAATAAATCACCCACTTCTCACGGCTTTTCAGACAGTATTTCTAATGTCAAGGTGCCCTAGGACACCTTTTTCAGTACTTTGTATATATGAAATTGTAGCGCGTGACAACAGTAATAACAACAACCCAATAGTGAAAAGGAGCTAAACCTAACTTAACCATTATAATAATAAAAGAAAAAGAAAAATAATTTCAATAAACAGTCAAAAAAAGAAGAAAAGAAAATACCCTTTGAATAAAAAAATACATAATTAAACTATAATACTTACTGTCACTCAAAACCAAAAATAATAAGGAAATTCTCTATCGAATGGTATATGTATCGTCGTGGCTAATAGACAAGTGTGGAGCACAGGATGATTACCGTTGAATAAATCATCCACTTGCTACGTCTTTGCATAAAGTATTTCTAAGGTCAAGCTGCCCTAGGACGCTTTTTTCACTACTTTGTATATATGAAATTGTAGTGGGGGAAATTCTCTATCGAATGGTATATGTGTCGTCGTGGCTAGTAGACAAGTGTGGAGCACGGAATCCTCACCGTTGAAGAAAGAAGAGCAGAACTTAGGTTTCAGTAAATTCGGCCTAGTTTTTTCTGTGAGCATTTCTAAGGTCTGCCAAGTGGCTAGAAATGTTCTCCGGTTCATTCTGCATCTAACCATGTATGTGTCGATGGAATTTAAGCAGGGGCCGATTTCATCAAGTAATCGCCCCCGTCCTTTATCTAAAATTTGAAATTTTTTTACTACTGTTTTTAACTATCCCAACATTTTGACATTTATTTCTGATAGTAGAATGTCAGTACTATCAGATGACACTAGTTCCTGCTCATTGTACTCACAGATGCTCGGACTAATAAACAAAAATGTCTAGCAGTGAAGGTAAGATCGAAGCACGTATCTCTACGGGACTATTATGCCAATTTGAAAAGTAGATAACTAACCTTGTAGAATGTAAATGATTTTGTATAGTCCGGTAGTCGTCGATCATCAACACATGATCTGGCTTGCTATACAACGTATCCTAATTTGAACTCTTTAGTTTCTACCAATCTGTATGTGAAAACAACGATTGTGACTGTACCAATAAAGGGCCAACGCTGTATTAGCAGATACAAGTTTTTGGATACAAACGGCGTACTTTGATGGGACACAGTAAGCCCTATTTATACACCTGTCTCTCATGCTGAAAATAGAATGATGCGGTAAGAAGTTTGAAACTTGCCTTCTAAATAATGATCTCACTGATGTAGATTAAAGGTGATTATGATTTGACCAAAAGAGGATTAACTCCAAGCGATTCAACACCCAAATAAATATCGGAAAGACGTTAAAGATTTGCTCTTTTGTTAATAAAAAATGACTAAATGTCGATATGAATGCCTTTATTGCTGAAAATAATTCAATTTTAAATAGAAAAAGACTCTAACATAGTTAAGACTGATCCATAATCACATTATCGCATTTGGTCAAAGCAAGACTGAAAATGATGCGTACTTTTTGAAAAGATCGATTATTCAATAGTTGATGTTGTTCTGGTATTCGAATTATGTTTAAGAGAAACGAATAGTCGGTATACTCTACCATCTGATCTGATACACTGAAATAGTTTTGCCGCGGACGCTAACAAGCACTTTGAAAAAATCAATATAAAAACTATTTTTCCGAATGATACACTTTGTATTATGCAAAATTAGAACTCTTCCCATTGAACGTGACACAATAAAGTAAACAAAGGACATTGTATTTTAATCAGAGCTTCAGTTTTCGTATAGAGAAACAAATGAAAAATGTCAGAATGTTAGGTTTTTATTCAACATCAACCTTACCGACCGAATCGTTTGCAGGTAAATGTTTTGAGACAGTGGAGGAAAGTACAATAGGAAGCTGGTTATAAAAGCTTTCCAGCAAATCAAACCTGTTTCTTTTTCGATAGTATAAACGAAACAGTATCATAAATAAAAAGAGAAACAAAAAGTTCTTAAGGGTCCCCCAAGGGTGAAGTGCGTCCCAAGATTTTTAATAGCGGTTTGTCGTAGAGAGCTCATTCTTTTTTTCTTTAAAGGAGGAAAAGAAACTACATAGACTGATCGGTGTCGATTTTTGAATTAGATCTTAGTTTTTTGTCAAACTGAAGGATTTTAGAAAATCCGGGAGGTTTTTTCGAGTATTGGAGGTTGTTGGCTGCCTGGAAAACCAATAAAGGCTTAATTGAAAAATCGGGACCGGTCAGTCCATGTAGTTAGGTGTCTAGATGCTAGTACCTGTTGCTAGACCTTCAAAGAACCGTTTTTTTGGAAAACCAGTTTTTCAGAAACTCTAAAAAATAACAAAAACCTTTTCTTAGCAAGGCATGATTGTAGCCCGCAAATTTCTGATTAAAATGAGACGTCTTCCAGCTCTACACGACCTTTGTTTGCAAAGTTATACAATTTACAAGAAAAAGCAAATTAATTTCTTCTTATTTCTGTAGTTTTGAGCTGACAATGAACATTTAGGGCTTTTCTTGTAAATTGTATAACTTTGCAATGAAAGATGGTGTAGAGCTGGTAGATGTCTCATTTTAATCAGAAATGTGTGGGCTACAATCATGCCTTGCTAAGAAACGGTTTTGATTATTTTTTAGAGTTTGTGAAAAACTGGTTTTCCCAAAACCTGGTACTTGGAAGATCCAGTAGCAGATCTCATGTTGATATTCGAATCAGCATCATCGATAACCTATAACCCACTAGATTTCGGACGGAAAGCGATTTATCACTTGGGAAAGGTCCCTCGTGAGTTGGATACAACAAAATTTTAGAAGATAACTATATGAGCGTGATGAGAATAAATATTCAAAATTAATAATAAATATTTATAATTTCTTTGGTCTCACTGTTCGGTAATATTCTACCGAAAGTGATGTTGATATGGAAAAAGTATTTATACCTCAATATAACATGGGTTAATTTCAAATCGTATTTAACTTGTGTTACAGGCTATCGGATAATCTTTTGCTGAATGCCCAATTTCTTAAATTATTTCAGATTCCATCAGCGTTGGTTAGTTTTGCTTTATAAATGGACAGTAAATCATGAGGTTAACTGGTCCATTTATTTTTGTAGCCAGTGCCTTGAACGAACGTGTAGAAAATGTTCTCTTTCTTGTGGTCCATCGCTTCCAAAATTGTTAGTTTTCCACTAAAACTGCTGAAACTTTTATAGATGACATGGTTTTGTAGTCTAATTTCGTTTATGAAAACAAAAAAGATTTGTAGATGCTTGTTGTAGATGCTGAGGTCTCCAGAGGCTTCCTTAAAAACTGGAGTTATAAAACATTGAAGCCATATAATTTCGATTAGTTTACCGTGTGTGTCAATCAAAACTATGTCATCTATGAAAGTTTCAACAGTTTTAGTGGAAAACTAACGATTTTGCAAGCCATTTTGTTGTGAGCCCATCGAAGGGCGAATCTTTGGAAAACTTAAAATTCAATAACTTGGAAATGGAATAAGCTGTAAAGCTGAAAGTTTTTTGTGAATATCACAGTCATATAGAAGGGCCATAGAAAAGAATTTGAGCTCTTAATTACTTTTCTTGATAGAGTTATGAATTTTTTACTTTTTCCGTATTTTTCTATAAAAAAATAAAAAAACCACTATAACTTTTGATCAAAGCACTATGGGCCATTATATAGCGGTTCATTAAGGTAGCTAGATTACGTAAAAAAACTAAAAAATATTATCAGTAAAAATTCTCAAAGGATAGGGTAGAGCAAAGCTTTGGTATCGTATTGTAGGGGTAAGAATTAACAAACAGCTATCTTTCATATCTCTAGTGAAGAGTAATTAGCAGCAAAATTGCAGTACATGGTCCTTCAATGATATAAAAACATTTAGATGCTGTGGTAATCTTGACTATTTCACACAAAGATGTGAAGCAAGCCTGAACACAACTGATTTTAAATAGTTTTCATTCAAAAAATTTCGATTCTATATGATGTCAGTAATATTCATGTCTTCATTTTGATGGAATTTATTCTGATTGATTCATCGGTGTAGATCTCTTTTCTTTGATTAATCAGTAGATTTACGTTGATGATGAGACAATTTTATCCTCAAATACGGTTAATATAAACATGATGAATACGCCAAATAAATAGCCGAGAGTAACTAAGGTAAAACGTAAAAATGTAAACTTTTGGTTTTCAGGCATCAGATTGGGCCACTAAAATTGATGATCAGAGTAATTTATGTTGAAACTGAAAAGTACTTAGACTACAACCATCATTTCATATGCAAAATTTTGTTGATAAATCGTTGCTTTCTGTGTTTATTTTAGGTAGAGTCTCTGTACATTAGCTTCACGACATGACCAAGTGATTTGCGAATAGTTTCAATTTATGAAATGGATAACTATACGTACAAGATCAACAAGTGCTATGTACAAAAATGTTCCTAATGTAATTGCGAATATCCATACTCGAATATAATCATTCTGTGAAATAGATACGCCAATAAAAAATCCAATCATTGCTGTACATGCGGAGATAAAATTGAATAACAGTGCTTTTTTCCGTGTGAAGCCAGATTCTATTAACACCATATATTCTCCTAAAATATGTAGACAATAACAATCTACTTGTAAATTAAATAGACTGAAGCCTACCAAGTTCGGTGGGTAATTCGTGACAGGCAATCGCAATCGCTGTTGTAACACCAAATAGTATATCTTGAGAGAACGCTGCACCAATGGCTAAACCATCTGCCACATTATGAATACCATCTCCAACAATTATCATCCAACCCGTAGCTGAAATAACAATTAAATAATATCACATTCGGCCTTAGAAATAAAATCATCATGTTTAAAAACAAAATTTACATTTTTGCGTTTGACTCTCAGGTGCCGTGCGATAAGCATCAAACTTGACTGTTAGATCCGTATTGGTACGTTGTCTGGTTTCAGAATTATTGAAAGTGTTATTGACTGGAATCGAATAGGGTATCTCCGATAATGTTCCTTTTCTGTCGGGCAAATTATATGACTGTAAAAGATGAACAATAGAAGGCAAAAATACATAAATGTACGTTTACGTTACATGATTGTGTCGATGTTTTGCGAATACACGCAACATCAATTCAAGAACGTAAAATGCATATGCAGCTAGAGAAGAAATATTAAAGGTTCTTATTTTATTCAGAGATTAAATTGTTAAATTGTTTACTTAGAACGACTATCAGCATATGCCACATATACAATGGAATATGGATTTTATTTTCTTCGTTGACGATCTCCTCGTTACCTGTTGTTCCATGTTCATGTTTATGAGAGACACTATTAGCTCTCTCTTGATGATATAAATCCAATATCTTGAACAGAGAACTATAGATATACAACATTATTCAGTTTAAACTGTCACAGACTTATACAAATGGCATCAATTGAAATACACTATCCCCAAGTAATGTTCCAACAGCAACAGATGTAAAAAATGCATTTATATTTTGATAATATGGCTTGTTCATACATCGAAAGGCCAAAAAACCAGCTAGAGATAATGCTGATATAATAAATACGGATAAAAAACCATAACCATATTCTAAAATCATTGATTCAAATTAGAACTATAATACACTTCATAGTAAGCATCCAGATGAAACATCTGACAAAAAAGTGAAAGTGTTATTTTTCCAGTTCTTCCTATTGGGTGATAAACTTTGAGGCGACAGTTAACCAGGACAATAAGAACGCCCGTCGTAAACGTTTACTTATACGGTCACAATGAGTCGCAACCGGTTATATTTGATTGTAAATCGTCGTATACGATGATTGTAAAGAAAATATTTACGACTGTTCATAATGTACGATTTTTATAAAAATGCATAAACTCAGGCCGAAGAATCGTACTAAGATTGTACACGATCGTACAAAAAGTAAGAAGTGATATGATTCCTACTGTAGGATCGTAGGATTTACAATTTTGGTACGGGTCTGATTATATGTCGGTCAGGTATTTCGTGCAGTAGAATTCGTACGAAATCGTTTTGGTAAAACTCGTACGTGAACATGTAGTATAATTTCATCTGATTTGAATCGAAATCGTACTCTTTAGATCATTTTTTTGCTTTTGCTGCGATTTATACTTGAAATGTTAGAAAAAAGCTTAATTTCGAATTCAACTGACTTGTTTAGTGTCAGAAATATATTCTTGCAGAAAATTCACTTTAATTTCATAGCACTAGCTGCTTAGCAACACTGTCTACTGTCCTCGCGATGTCACGCGATGCTCAACCCATTTATTTGTTTCTGGCCTTTCTTTAAATTGAATTCTGATTATTTGATAACACAGTTTTACTACGACATTCAGAATTCAGAAGAAAGCAGCGCTCATTCAGAAGATTAGGGACAGAAGGAAGTCTTTCCTTTTACTGTCAGTGGATTTTTAACTTGAGCGCTATGTTGTAGGATTTTATTTAGTTTGATAACAAGATTTACGCTTGAAGCTTCGCCTAAGCGCACTTTCGAAAGTTGGATTAGGGTGAATCAGAGCTACAAGGATCATAGCTAGGGGTATTAATTAAGTTTAATTTTAGAAAATAAATATAAATTCGTCTTTTATATTTAACAAATAAATATAAATAAATGAAAAATTTATTTTTATAAAATAAAGAAATAAAGATTCTATTTTTTTATGCTGTTTCAAGTGAATGTACAAGCCAGAAAATTTTAGTATGTCATCGTTGATGCCCTCACCCTCATCTCAAATCGTGAGCTGATTATTCCTGTTCAGTTGTCATAATAAAGTAGTTCGTCTGAATAATAACAAATTCTGCTGTCTTAGAACATTCCATCCCTACTACATATGCATCATAAAATCAAATCCTTATTTCTTTATTTCACCTTTATTTTTATAAAAATAAATCATTCATTTATCTTTAATATTTAAAATCATTAATCTTTTATTATTTAAATATAAATGACAAATTTATATTTATCTATTATTATAAATGAACAATAAAGCTAAACCAACATCTCTAATCATAGCAACGTGTAGAAGAGAAAATCACCTGCTGGAGAATTGTCTAAAAAATCTGTATTAAGACACATTTTTTCAGACTTATTCTTGAAAGGATCAGCGAGAAAAACGAGCAAAACACAGTCAGAATCATGTATCATTCGTATGTAGGATCGTATAAAATCAGGCACGATCTTATATAATCAATCTTACTATTTTATATGTAAAATCTCATAGGGTACAATGCAATCGTATCTGATCATATCCGATCTTGAACGATTCTTCGACCTGGGAATGTTCTTGCACTGCACAACATGTCTTCTGAAAACCCCTTTTACTCATTGGATTCTCTTAAATTCTGGTAGAATCACAGTTGTGAAGAATTGGACCAGAATCTGCCAATCCGTAGAGAATGTAAAAGTGGAGGGAAGGAGAAAGAGACTTGAGAGAATGCTATTTTCATATGTAGAAAGTGACTTCTATTGTTAGTCTACATCAATAATAATCATTGTAATGATAAAACCTGATGAGATGCCTAGTGAAAATCCTCACCGAGCTCTTACTGAATACAATTCTATGAAAAATGATGGAATCAGCATTATTACCGAAATTATTGGCTGCTTCTCATTGTTTCTGTCAAAGAGTATTAATGTATACATTCTAAAGTTCTCCTCCCAAGTATTCAAAACCATATCAAGCTTTGCCTACGAATAATTATTAGAATCACTTCGCTTTCTTTCCCGCTTAGCGATCTTAAACTCACTTTTACTGTCATGTAAGATTATATTATTAAAAAATTACTGTCATCACATACATTTTAGAAAACTACATCTGAGTATTTATCATTATTTTCAAATCTTTTATTCTAATATCAGTTATATCGGTGATAAAACAACCCAGGAGAAAAAAAGTAGACTTTAGACTTTCAAGCTTTTATGGATTTCAATGGGCTTGCGTGAACTTATATGGGCTTTTAAAGCTCAAAGAGTACAAAGTCCAACGAACTGGTATTTGTAAAGTCCATTGGACTCTACTAGTTTATTAAAGTCTTCAAAGGCTACAAAAGTCCACGTAAGTCTACGTAGATCCATAAGATTCCTGGACTCGTAGAGACTTATGTGAATTTATATGGACTTTGAAAATTCATAACTGGAACTAACTGCTATCTTTTCTCCCTTGCCAAAAACTCAGTACAATCAATATATTTTAATTTTTGTAGAAATATTATTTTGTCCATTCTCTAAAATGTTTCCTTCGAAATCTAGTCTTAAACAAGAAACTTCAGACTATATGACAAGATGGTTCATAGCTCTTTGCATTCAGGATTCAATGAGGGAGAGTGGTAACAAGATTTGTTCAGAATAGAAATTGTGTTTTTTTTCTATGATATTTATTATCTGAAAAGCTAGACTAGTTTTGAAGCTATCAAAATATAATTTTTTACGGTAGTGCATTGCGAGATAAACTTGCTTACTTTGTGCTGTTGTGGGATGTTTATTGGGAATTACTTCCGTTGTTTCATGTTCACGGCATGATTTATTCAATAATTCTTCGACAAAACTGATATGGCATTCTGCAATAAATTCTACTTCAGAAAAATTTTTCATAGATTCTAATACGCTTCCATTCGCATACGTTAATTGATAGCGAGTGGACGAAGATAAACACTAATACGAAAAACTAAGCTTTAAACATTCTTTTTCCATTGTTTGTGTATTTACCTCCTTTTCTTGAGCATATATATTTGAATTAAATAACCATAACCCAATAAAAGCCACAGCCAAGTCGAATACAACAATAGACATCTAGAAAATAGGGAATATCTCTTTCTGCATATGTTCTCTGTTTCTTGACCAGACAAATCAAATGTCCTTTTAGTCTATTTTAGAGGAAGAATGAAAGGTATGTGGCAGAAAGAAAAATATCACATATATTCGCACAAGATTTATCATGTGCAAACATTGCCGCAGATTTGATATGCACAGCAGAGGCGAGATCAAATTGCGTTTTTTTTTATTAGTATATCAGGACAATGCATTTGCTACTTTCATCCGTGGGTAACAGCAAAAGAAATATATCCTTATTTGCTAGATGTCGAATGAAATTTGTTCTAGGAATGAAGATCTGGCGAAGTCCTTTGTTAATATGGAGGATTTATGGAGATTTCTTCCAGCCGATCTTTGTAAGCATTTGAGGATCTTCGTGCTGATTAGCTAGTAATCAGGACCAGAATGAAAATACAGAACTAATACTCAACTACAGAACAAAATACTCGAAACCGGCCGACAATTTTGAGGCCTGGTTTGCCTGCGTCAGGCCTGTAATGTTTAGATCTGCCTGGGTCTGTCGAAATATTTCCTGGGCCTTGCCTGCCTGCCTGCCTGCCTGCCATTTCTCTCTGCCTACCCTGGCCTGGTCTGTAGATACCTGGTAATTTTTTTAATAAACAAAATGTACAAATAATAGTAACATAAGGTGGAAAGAAAAGTGACAGATAACTAAACAATATATCTAAGTAAAAGAATTTGAATTTTGTTCAAGTATTTTCTGAACTGATCTAACTAATAAGATATCCTCAACCGTGTCAGAATTTAGTGATCTATTCCAGTCTAGTACATAGTTTCACACTGTGAAACTCCCAAGTCATAACGACATCTACAGCCGAAATGCTAGATTATGCTGTTCAGAACTCAAGGAAAACTTGTCCGATCTTTCATCTTTACACAATTTCTTAGAATTTTCATGATCTAATTGAGGTTGGCTGGTCGAATCCCTGTTATCATTTTTCTGTTCAATACTTCACAGTATTAGTAACACGGATACGTTGTTTTTAATTTATTTAATCCTTTGGCGACGGGAAGCCCATATATAGGCAAATGTAGCGACACTCCTGTAACTCAAGAATCAAAAGAGCTAGTGACTTCTAATTTTATGTGGTCATAGCTCTTACCGAATGCTGATCATTCACCAAATCTAGGTCTCTTTTACTGGATGGTTCGTGAGATATAAATGATTTATTTCTTTTCCGTAAAATATCAATAGCTCTTCATCTAAGAAAG
>CAJNOQ010009448.1:0-10272 GCA_905250885.1 Didymodactylos carnosus
CTGAAATACATACCAATCAATTCAGTTTTTTCACGGAGAACAAGCATGGAATACTTCCAAGGTTCCAAATACACTGTGTTTGAGTTTTACATTAGTTTTTAGAAAATAAGCCGTTTTTTAAAATTTTAAAAGCTTCAAGTCTTTCTAGATAGGAGTTGAAGCCAATATTTTATATCATTCTACTCGCCATAATAGCACGAAAAAAGTTAAGTATCGGTTTTGGAAAATATCGTTCCGTTGTTGAGAAAATTAACTTTTTTGAAACAGGTAGCAAAAAACAAGGAATTTCGCTTGTATTTTGCAGTTTTCATTGTTAAACTCCTATTTTTCTGCATAACCAATGTCATATTTGGAATTAGCATAAAAACCTGAATTGATTGGTATGTATTTCAGGATTTTTGGACAACTTTCATTTTTCCGCAAAAATCTCGGTCGAAAAGTTCGAAATTTATTATGGGCATATGTCTAACAGTTTACTAACGATAATAATACTTTCGTTGGGTTTGGTGACCAGACCAAATCCAAAGTGTTTGGGATTACAAATCCGAAATTCCAAATCTTTACCAAATCCAAATCCACCAAACACAAATATCCGGGTTTGATGCATCTCTAGACACAGCACAATCTGAACGCAGCACATAATATTTACAATATACGGTTCAATTCATATTATACACACATACTTGGTCACAGCTCCAATACCATGTTGAAACAATTGTGCTGCCCAACAACAAGCCAAACCAAGGTAAATCAGCATTAAAAGGTCTTGTAAGTGAAAAATAATCTTCACTTGGTATGCCACACGTTGTCGTATTATATAGTGTACTATTCGCTACTGCATAAGGAAATAGTGCGCGCACATTTTGTATTCCGCCAATTTTCGCAAAACCTTAGCAGAAATACAAAAATATGTTATGAAAAATTTAAATATCATGAATTCTAACATTTTTCTGAATATTAGTGAAAAGATGAATTAAATTAATATTATCCTTTCTTTTCTTACTTATAATCATCAAAATAAATGCCGCAAAAATCATAATTATTGTTTGAATAAAATCGGTCCAAATAACTGCGGTTAATCCACCTAAAAATCTCAGAAGATATCTAACTAGTCAAAATTTCTGTACGAGAGCAACGACTTTCGAGTCAAAAATGTGATAATAATTGTAGCTGCTTTGAACTTCATACCTTTACTATGTTTTTGAAAACGACCGGTTAAAAGTCGAAATATCAAACAAATAAAGGTATGAAGTTCAAAACAGCTACAATTATTATCACATATCTAACTAGTGTATTAATAGAATTAGGACACACACCTCCGATTGTAAAACATGCAGCAAGTAGTATAAGCGCTACGACAGAAATATATAAATTCCAGTTGAGTGCTTGTTGAAGGAATACGGCTCCCGAATAAAGATCAACAGATATTTTTGTAAATATAGATAACATCAGTGCCAGAAGCGTTAAATATATTCGAATTCGATCACCGCCATATCTCATTTTCAAATATTGAGGCATTGTAAATACCTTCAAAATGATACTGTGGAATAATAGTTTTTCTAATGAAAACTAAATTTATACCTTTGATTTCATGTAGACGGGAACAAAAATCCATCCTAATACAACTAGCATATAAATTGCCTATAATAATTAATTTAAAAATGTTTGTGTTAATAGAATGTGACATATACGTACTGTCAATTCGAATCCTGCAACAGCGATACCACTTGACGCTCCTGAGCCACTCAAACCTGAAAGATACAGAAAAGTAATATTGGATCAATGTAATCTCTTAATATTGATGTTAAATCGCTCACCGATAAAGTGACCAGATCCAATATTACTTGCAAATAGGGACGCACCAACCTTATTATAAAGATTTCAGTAGAATTTAGAATATCTTATCTTTTTATCAAGCTAAATGACGAGACATTACCGGTAAAAAATGCATCGTTCTTCCAGCCAGAAAATATCCACCTTTAATTAGAAATATATCGATAAAAGTAGGTAACTGATGCTTTCGTGTGTAACTAACCTACACTTCCTCGATTTTTGCATGAACTCTAAAATAAATAAAATATTTCTGATATGGTATTATTATCTCGTTTAGTATAATTAAAACGGATCTATTAGTAGAAGTACAAATTTCAGGAACGAGTGGAGGAAGTACTTTCCGAAAAATACATCAATATTCTTCTAATTTTTCAGAAATAAAACGTTCGTCTACTTTTTAGAATTCGACGATATATGTTTTGTTTCCTCATTCAAAAACATACCCATATACCAAATCCGATAATTAATACAAAGTACGCGAATAGTACAAGAATATCTGACCAATGTAGTGTCGTTCCAATAATTGCTACCATGTTATTTATCTAATCATCTAAAGACATGATTTTAAAAAGAAAAAACGCTTACACATAAATGGCAAAAACACAAAGAAAGAAAATGTATGAAAATGAATTAGTAAAAGTTGAAAATGATGAAATGAAATAGATCAATATTTAACCTTTTTCTTGCACGATAAACTTTTCACAATTTCTAATGTTATCAACTAACACTTTATTTCTTATTTTTTCTATAGCATAGTAGTGATGCCTCCAAATACCTAGTATAGAGACTTTTCCAGCATCGAATTTAATTGACTACAGAAGTTTAAGATGGTCTAGTGAGCTGAGACAATATTTCACTTGTAGATATCTTTACTCCTATGCAAAGTAGAATAATTTTCAGTCAAACTGATAAAAATACAAGAACAATTTTATTCTGAAAATCAAAAATATTTACGTTTCACAATATCGGTCATGCAAGTCTGATAGATCTCAGCTCGTTATACTAGACGAAGATAGCAATCAAATCACTGATTAAATCTCGTATGAAAAAACATTCTCAAATGACATTTAACATTAGTTCTATTCAACAGATTATTAATAACTGATTGGAAATCAATATTCATATTGATAACAACTCGATAATCCTATTCACTTTGCATCCAGAATTGAGCTCCATTTGTTTAAACGTCAACAACCATTTATTATCTATCAATATGACCGTATAGTGCTTCTGATGTAGTATTTTTTTTTGCTAATAATAATGAATATAACCATCAAAAATAGCATAGCCAGTCATCAGTTATTGAACTGCTTTAATGATGAATGATGACAATTAGCAGGTATTTTATCCAAAACTGAAAACTTTGCAAATGGTGATGAATTATTCTATTTTAATACTGCTCTTTATTATCGAGCAGTAAAACAACACACAGATAAACATTTATTTGAACGTGTCATCTTGAATTGATCCTCAGGCGTTTCTGTGGAAAATTCCTCATACAGAGAAGATAAACAAAACCAAAACGTCTTTAATAGATTTTTTTAACCAATATAAAACTGAGTATATTTTTACAAATCATTGTAAGATATTAACTATTATAATTAGTTATTAATTCATACAGATTACATCTTATTTCAAGAATAATAAATGAAATGCTGACCTTTTTTTATTATATAGCTATATTAAGTATTTGAATAACAAAATTCTTTTGGTTCAACTCTAGAGCTTCGATCATATTTGCGACAGAACAAACGTCAACTCTGAACGATATTTGTTACTATGACTGAAAAATATCATCGACTTCTCATTGAACGACTGTATTGAAAATCAAGAAGAAGAGATACGAGAGAATCTGATATTTATTGTAGAGCAGATCAATTTCTGTTGTAAAAGAGGATGAAAGTTGATTGAAACGTTTTCTTATCCTTGTTTTGTATCTTTCTGATGTATAAAGTCAGCTCATCTATGACTGCCAACTCAAGAATATATTTGATAAAAAAACTAAAGGGCTATGTCAATTTAGACCTCAACAGCGAGAACCATATCAGGTTAAAGGGTTTATCGAGTTGAAAGAATCATAAATTTTGATTACCGTTTTTGTTTTACTAAGCCAAATATATATATAAAGTGCCTGATAGTTTCTGACATACATTTGGAATTATTATCAAAAATTTCCGTCTATACAAAAGTATATGCCAGCTTATTCTTGACAATCATAGATGGAATCGATCAAATTACCGTCTATTCAAAAGCATCGATTGATCGACCTGTCAACCGTTTTGTCGTCTGTAGAACCAGTAAATCAGTTCAAATATTGTCAATGACAGAGTTGTAACCGATAACGGCGAACGGCCAAGCCATTCTGTAGTGATAGACAATTTTCAGAACGGCATCCTTCCCGTTCTAAGAATTTTGAAACGGTTACATCTTTGGTCAATGACAATACTTGAATAAATATGTGTAGAGTATAAGAGAAATAAGAAAGATAGTTTTTTAAAGAATTTATGTATAAAAAAATTACAATGTTTTATTTTACTTTATTAATCGATCTTATTCGATATTTTGATTGAAATTAATATCACAATAGCTTAAACCAACAATTTTCATTATTTTTTATTCTTGACATGCTATTCTTGTCGCAAAAGTCTTGAATATAAAAATCTTTTTGCCGTCACAGTTGTTTCACTAAGAATCATAACGTATTTCCTATCATCTATAGGCGGCCAATAATCGGTCAGACATGTTGTGATGTCAGATACAGCAATAACATTCTCTTAGCTGATTGTATTAATGGTAACAGCTAGGATTTGAAATAAGAGCAGTTTATGTCTACTGTCTTATATTAGATCTAAGATTTTCTATTAAACCTTTTCCAGAATAGAAGACTTATCTAGATGTTCATAGCAAGAGGTACTTGTAAAGTAATTTCCAGTATCGGATGGCTTGTCAGCCATTTCTTTTTTTATCTTAATATTGGATGAAAGATCTTAGTAACCTAAAATCGCAATTATTTACATCGTATTTCTACTAAAAGCTAACTTTAATTTTAATCCATTTCTCACACGTTGCGAAAGAAAACCAATCACATTATATATGAAAGAGATAAGGGAGAGAACGAGATGATCATTTGCATTTGAATGTATTATGCACAAAAAAAATGACAATGGTCTGTACGTGAATAGTCCATATTCTATTTTAACGTCTAAAACTTGAAGAATATTATTTTCAGAATTTATCTATTCGATAATCAGTAAAAAATGCCCACACAAACGAGCAAAATCCAATAGCCAACAAAGCATTATAATTACAAATTTTTTTCCAAAACAAATTAGTGGATGCTGGTGCTGGTGTTTCCCTTGGTGTTGTATTTTCTTCTTCCGCTATATGTTCGTTTTGATGTTCAACGCCACAAATCCATGATAACGCTGTTTTCGAGTAATACACAAAGTTTTTATTGCTTGAATCTATAAAAACAACAGAAATTAACTGCCCGAGCTATCTGAAGTTGAATACACTCTAAAAAAGTTCCAAAAAACGAAAAATATTTCGAGTTTTTCAGAGGTGAAGAACAGAATTTGAGTTCTCTCTCTATTTGGAACAAATAAAGAACAAAATTTCCATTGTTTTTTCAGTTCGTTGAAAAACTGAAAAACACTGGTATTTAGAGTGTATTTATTACCCCGCTGGAAGAAACTCGTTTTTTGGTCAGACGGTCTGACGTCGGTAATGGCAGATTGTTGAGTGTTTGTTTCATTCGGACGCTCATTAAAATACGTGTCCGCTTTATGCCATATACCAGGTTTTGTTGGGATTGGTTTTGGTTTAAGAGGATTTCGAAGATCAAATATATTTAAACCGTGAAGCTTCGAAAACAATAATAACGTGACATTATTAACCGATAGTATTTACTTTTACCACTTACACACTCATCTGGAATTGGTTTTGTCAAATAACTGATTGTTATCGTAATCATGCAAGTTAAAACGAACAGAAGAATTGCAAAAAACAGATAATGGAATTTAACTGCTTGCGGACGTATGTCTAAATATGCCTTTTCACATGGTGGCACAGTGTATGAAAATTCCCATGCAAATCGTATTAGACCGATAATTAATCCACCTACTAAGCCCCAAAATGCTCCCTAAAATGTTCAAGGTATTTATATCGTATCTGAGAACGCTTGTCGATATCGAATCTCATTTATACTTCTTCATTGATTCTTTTCCAAAATATTGCCAGAAGATAGATTGCACATATTGGGGGTGCGAGAAAACTGGTTATTGATCTAGTGAAGAAAATACAACAACAATCGAATTAGTCAGATATCGCACATCATACGCCATTCTGCACGACCGATTAAAAGTTTACTTACTGAATATAATCAAACAATTTTCCTCCTTGAAACGCTGAGATAATTGGAATCCAAATAATGCTAATACCAACTAATACTAAGATAAATACTCTAGAGAAGAAATATATACAAATAAATTGTTCACAGATAACACTAACTACTAACAATACCTTCCAACAATTAGAAGTTCCCATTGTGGAGCTTTTTGACGAAATCGTTGCCAAATATCTATGGTAAATATTGTCGAACTCGAGTTAAATATTGATGTCAATGAAGACATTAATGCAGCTATCATGCATGCTAACATGAGCCCACGCAAACCTACACAAAAACTCGAAGTTTTCTTACTATTCAATATGATACAATACTCCGCAAAAGTAGCGACATCCCGTGTAACTCAAGAACCATGATAGATAGGGGCTTCTAATTTTGTGCGGTCATAGCTCTTACCGAATGCTGATCACCCACCAAGTTTGGGCCTCTTTTATTCGGTTGTTTGTGAGATATAACTCACGAAATTCATACCGTAGATAAGGAGTCATGGCTACATTTTAGTAAAAAGAAAAAGTTTTCATCTCTCCTAGGTCAGGAGCTATTGATATTTTACGGAAAAGAAATAAATCGCTTATATCTCACGAACGACCGAGTAGAAGAGGCTCAAACTTGGTGGGAGCTATGAGCTATGACCGCACAAAATTAGAAGTTCCTACCTATCATGGTTCTTGAGTTATACGGGATGTCGCTACTTTTGCGGAGTAGTATATCTTAGCTAAAACAATGCTATTCTGTATATCAGACGTGTTTGTTTTCTAAAATTTTATCTTCTTACCATTTGGCATTAATCGAATGACGATCAATGGATAAGCAATATCGGTACAGGATGCCTCATTACCACATATTCGTTTGCATTCTATCGGACTCGAACAACCGATTTCGTTCTGATACAAAATTCTCGCTACCATTCCAGGAATGATCATTAAAAATAATGGTAAAAATTTCAGATAGCTTGCTACTATACAGCCAGCTCGTGCGTGTGTAAGATTTTTTGCAGCAAGAGCGCGTTGAACAATCACCTGAAAAGAGAGTTTTTAGATCATTTTTCCGAACAATCAGTCTCAAATACCTGATCTGAGCACCAGTACCAAATACCCAGAATCATTACTCCTTCAATATATTAAAAATATGTCAGAGTTTCATTGAAAGAGATGAATTTCTTCGAATTTGATTTACCGATGATTCCAACCCAAGGTGGACCGTTACCACTGTTCAGTGGTCGAATAAGAGAAAAATAATCATTGGGAGGTATTCCACAGCTAGTAACATTGTAAAGTGTTGAACTAGATACTGCATATGGATACATTTCTTTGATTATTTGTATACCACCAACTTTGACATAGCAAATTATCATCAAAACAAAAGCAGCAATAATCATAATGATTGTCTGAATAAAATCTGTCCAAATGACAGCTGACAAGCCTCCTAAAAATGAATATTAATGTGCACATTATTTAAGAATTTAAAATCACTTTCCAATCGAACTTACCACTAATGGTAAAAATTGCTGCTAAAGCGACTAAAGCAATGACTGCCACATACATATTCCATCCTAGAGCTTGGTTTAAAAATATCGCTCCAGAATAAAGATCAACCGATATCTTCGTAAATATTGATAACAATAGAGCCAAAATTGTTAGATAAAACCTTATTCTATCACCACCAAATCGTTTTTTTAAAAATTCGGGCATAGTAAAGACCTGTCTTATAAGCATCATGGTTTTAAATACGTTGTCTTTATTCAAATTCAACACTTACATCGGCTTTAAGATAGACAGGGAGGAATAACCACCCCAAAATCATTAAAATATATATGGCCTATAAGAAAACGAATTACTGTCGAAAAATGAAACAGGACTTGTGTAAACACTTAATTTCGATTACTCCTGATCCCATAAGCTCAATATTTTCTCTGATTTTTCTTGGTTGAGAAAGATTCCGGTGCTCAATTTTCCCATGCTGAACTTTTACTAACCCTATCAAACGAATTAGTCATATTTTCAATATTTTTTATTCATCAAATCTTACACTGAATTCAAATGTGGCTACGCCGATTCCATTACTTGCACCACTACCTGTTGATATATAACAATGTTTATGTTAAGTGTACCAAAAACGAATGCGGGTATGAGATTTACCTGCCAAACCGACAAAATGGCCACTGCCAATATTGCTGGCAAATAAAGATGCTCCAACCTATAAGTTAGTAACAATGTTGAAACCGACAGTTCGAAGTTCTCCTTCTTTATTACCGGAAGAAAATGCATTGAGCGTCCAGCCAAAAAATACCCGCCTTAAAAAAACACGAGGTAAATGCAAAATAAGAAGTATTACAAAACCAAATTAGTATTAAATGTACACCTACCAATACTTCCACGATTTTTGCATGACGACTAAAAATAATGATAAACTTCAAGATAGAGATACAAGTTGTGTGGTTCTTCGGCCTTTTTTATTTGACTCGAAAGATTTCCAAACAATATTTTATTAAAAACGCGTAAGACAATTATGAATTTGAAACGTAGTTTTATATTATGTGGAATGATGGAATAATTAGGAACCCACTAGAAGGTTTTGTCATATAAACGAATATCCAGACACGCTTTTTCGTCAAAATAGTCTTAAGGCGATTCCCTGTTTTTCACGAGCTGGTAGCAGACACCTCAGAGTGTATGTTTCAGAGATTTTTTGAGTTTCCGGATTTTTAAGTCAGTTTTCAGCAATACTACAAATTTTTGAGTTTTTGATCCATTTTTTAAAATTTTATCAAAAACTTCAGTTTTAAATATGAAGAGTTGATTCTAGCGTAGTTCGGTAGAAGACGTTAAATTGTATACGGAAAAAAATTCAAAAAAAATCTCGAATGAAGTTTAACGCAGAAATTTAACTTTTACCTTCTCGAGGGGATTTCAGAGCTAAACATAATTTGAAAAAAGTCTTACGGCTAGTTTCGTTTGGTTCAATCAAGAGAAAAAGTGCGTCTTGACGCGCTGTTTCTCTTATTCAAATGAAGGAACACGTCTAGCACGTATTTATCGAGAGTTTCCCAGTTAGATTTTCCTTGTACTGGTTTGTAGAGATCCTTTTGGATCTATATCTTTATTGTGTAAATAGTAAGGCCAGCGGCGAACCATTTTAGGCCATGCATAATATAGGCTACATTAAGTGATAAAGTGTAACAGGCGGAGGATGAACAGTGACATAATATATAAAAAAAGTTAAAAACGTCAAGAAAAGCGAAAATAACATAGACTAAACGAAGAGACGTGGCGTGGACTAATTTAAATTTTATTAAAACTTTTTAACGTTCTACTAGCTAATCATCAAATCTGTTAGTTTGTTTAACGTAAAATACAACTACTTTTAAAACAATAGGAAGTGAAACATCGTCTAGATTAAGATCATTCAGCAATAGTGTGTCGACTGTAATCGTGGTCAGAAAATGAAGTTCGTGTTTCAGATTTTGTTTCTCGTTGTGATAGAGACGGCACTGCAGGAAGTAATGTTCAGCATCCTCCTTTCCATTCCCACATTTACATTTAGACGAGTCTATACACTTCCGTTTATGCAGATAAAAGTTTAAAGGCGGAAAACCAGACTTTAATCTCATAAAAAAGATTTCATCTCGTCTAGCAGGAAATTTTAGTCGCTTTGTAAATAACTTGGATGTTAAAAGCTCAGATTTTAATATATTGCGCATTTTTGAAANCAGAAAAAAAATCGTCGTCAGTACTGTCTATCGGATCGATTGTAGATTTTTGATTACTACGTAAACTATATCTATCATTGTTTGTAGAGATATTTCGACGTATACGTTCTAAAGTTATTTCGGCTTACCAAAATGCTTGCTTCAAGCAAAACTAGCCGAAGGGTGAAGTGAAAAACCATCGTTGCACCAAATACTGGTGATTTTTTCAAGTTTTGAATTTTTTTCTCAAACTCTCCCAGTTTGCACAGGATATTTCGAAGTATACGTCCTAAAGTTTTTCGACTTTCATTATTTAGCTGAGAAAAAATTAATTACTTAAAAAAAT
>CAJNOQ010009449.1:0-10272 GCA_905250885.1 Didymodactylos carnosus
TTTTTTCGCGAATTTGAACGATCTGAGAATACAGTTTTACTCAGAATTCGACGCTGATTCCGAATATGTATGACTCATTGCGTAATTTTTTGGGCACGAAACCTTACATTCTGCCACTTGTCCTTTAGTTTTTTTCAAAATTTTTTCATTAACTCCGGAAAACAGATTACGTTAACCCCCGCAGTCGACCATTGCGCACAATTTTTGTAGCAAGACTTTTACTCTAGCATGCTTTGTTATTGCAAGATCTTTGGCAAGAGCTTTACACTGCAGTAAATGGATGGCTTCTCAAACTTTATCAAACTATGTCAGTTTGAAAAGAACGATTGTGTTTGAATTTGACGGATTGTAACATGGTGACTAGATAGCCCAGAGTGTTCTCTACAATTCTGCGCAAAGCCGACCTCTCTATCTATTGTGGTTCTCGAATGGCAGGCATTTTACCTGACCAAATGGTAAAGAATTTCGGGTGACTCAGAAAAATGCCTGCCATTCGAGAACCACAAAAGATAGAGAGGTCTTGCGACCTTATCGGTTTTCATCAGTCAGGTACACCGCCTGAAAAATCAAGATTTTTAGCACCAAATAGATGTGAGGATAGAGTAAAGGCTTCTCTACAAAATACTGAAAACTCGAACGTTTTATCTTTTCGTTCTCGAGTTACTCAAAAAACATTCATGGCCGCTCTGTTGAGAAATCCATAGTAGAAATCCTATTTGCCTAAGCCCGAGTACAAATAACTGTTTATCCGTAACATTTTGAAAAGACAAATACAAGAGTTTATAGCGCACAATTATTTTTAACCGAGCTACAAGCTTTGCAAAATGCGAACCAGCTACTCAAATTCTAATTAAAGTTTAAACTTAATTAATTAATAACTATGGAAATACTTACCAGTTCATCGAAAGAACTTAAGGATATTTGTAGTCAGGTGTGCTCTTTAAACTGACATAGTTCGAGGACACATATATGGGAGAGGACCCCTTCCTTAAGACGAGATAGGGTGCCTAAGTTATACGAATATAGAGATAAAAGTTTATTTTTTCAGTTGTCCCTTTTCGCGATCGCTCTTAGAGAATGGTCAGATCTCATCTCAACATATCTTCAATTAAGCGTTAGACAAAAGCCTGAGACATTTCGAAAAGAGTTAAAAAACATTTTACTTCCACCTACCAACAAATTACTATGCACATTACATCGTCGAACTGATGCACTATTTTCCCGTTTAAGAGTGGATTTCTCCGCGCTTAACTTCCATCTCAAACAACATAAATTTGTTTCTGAAAATTTCTGCGAAAGCTGTTTCTTTCTGACTCCATCAATAAAGGTTGTTAAAAATTCAAAACACTATCTCCTGAAATGTTCACAGTACTATCGAGTTCGAGCAATTCTGTCTGCTAAGCTGGGTAATCCAGATCTTAATCTTGATACTGATACCCTTCTACTTAGAACACATTTATCCTACAACCTCTTGATATACGTGTATCAGTCTGTGGATGATGAACCACCCCCAACCCTATCCTCAAATTATGCCACTTTGTAGAGTGTGTTAAATACTATGTATCTTTGAGAAATTTCGACGGTCCTATTAATATTGATGAAATTATGAATTTTTTAACGTTGGACTTTGGTCAAAATTTTCGGTCTAGCGGCTGATTTTCGATACTTCATAAGCCATTCAGGTATAATGACAAAAATTTGGTTCAAGTATGTTTAGGTGCACAATTATTCATAGATAGTATGTATGTAAAAAAGGAAGAAAAAATTTCTATCTAACCTTTTATAATTTGCTGATACACGAAAAGCTTCTCTAAGTCCAATGTTTTTTCTCTTTTTTCTCTACGATGACGTTCTCTTTTGTTCTGTTTAAAGAATCCTCTCAGAAGATGCAATGTAGTCCTTAAGACGACGATTTCACTTGATTGGTCTTGTTCATTTTGATTTCTTTAATTAAACAGTTTAGATCAATGAAATGTTTTAATAGTATCACAAAATAGAACAATATCACTTTGTTTATTTATCACATATATTGAAATTGAATGTCGAATATCTGTAGTTTGATCTTGAAGTCGTTTAATCACAATTATTTTCTGTATAAATGGTAAGTCAGCATCGATCGACCGAAGATTGTTGCTTAACATAATTGGACTATGACCGGCAATGAAATCTTATCAAACTCTAATTTTAGTTCATCTCCTGTAGGAATAGTCCATTTATTCTGATTTGAATCAGTCACACATAATTTCTCCATAAATATATCATCAATTCTAAATTTTATACCATAACTATCGACAGTATAGTGGAATGGATAGGTCCCTTGAAGCAAAATATTTCTTAAACGTATACTATTTGTTTCAGCAGTCAGCACGCCAGGTAATGGATTAAAAACAAGACGATTTGCTTCAAATCTCAAACCAGCATAGCCATTTATAACGGCTTGCAAAAATCCGCCATCACCCGTCAAAAAATGTGAATTAAAACCATGACCACCAATAATATCCGAATGAATGTCTACCTAAAATCGCAAAGAGAAAGATTTATAACTAAAAATGAACAACAATCAACTATAGTGTTTTCTACCTCATTTCGCACGTGA
Source organism: Didymodactylos carnosus (assembly GCA_905250885.1). Lineage (NCBI taxonomy): Eukaryota > Metazoa > Rotifera > Eurotatoria > Philodinida > Philodinidae > Didymodactylos > Didymodactylos carnosus. Next base: position 2,597 of record CAJNOQ010009449.1, read on the forward strand.
AATTCTCCATAGGTACAAGCTTGTAGGGATCGGTTAAATTCTCCTTCAGCTTTAAATGATTCATTTAACATTAACCATACAATATTATGAATAGGAGCTTGAAAGAGAAATTGAAATTATACGGCAAATAAAACTATAATTAGAAGAGAGAGTTTTACTTGCTAACCAGTCATGCCAGCATTTTCTTTACATGTAATAGGAACAAATTTTTCGGCATCATTTCTTACAATTTCAGGTGTTATATTGAAGTTCATTGGATAAGTTAAGTAGAGAACATCTGAAGTTATTATGCGACGCGGAAAAAATTTTACTCTCTGTTCTGAATGTATCATTTACCTTCTGGACACACGTAATGATGCGGATCAGGCGGTAATGCGCCATCCCACTGAATATGTGTTTGTGTTGTAGAATTAAAACCAATTCGAATTCCATTGGCAATTTCAATCCATGATGGATCTACATCAAAATTAAACATATTTCCAACCTCTGTAGCAAATTGTAATGAAATAACAGCACCAGCATTTGTCATCACAGCGTTATTTACACCAATATCTCCACATTTAGATTGTTCATTATCACACCATTCATCAACAGGCATCACACCATTTATTGAATATGTGTCATCAGCATTTTTTGTCACACGGCTAGTGTAAAATATTGCCACATCTCTTAAGATTGGCCAACCAATGTTTTCTAACCATTCTTTATTTTGTGTTGCATAGTAATACATACGAACAGCAATAGAAACATCAGCAGTCACATGTTGCTCAATACACAATTCCCAGCCACCATGTCCATCGCAACATCCTTGTGGACGACCAAAATACGATGCTGTCCATGCATACATCGCGCCAGAATAATTGAATACACGTGCGATTTTATTTGATTCAGCTAAACTGTTATAGCGATATCTTAGAATATTCTCGGCAAATTCAGGATAGAATGGAAGTAATCCGGGCATCATATACCTAGAATAAGACATGGAAAACGATTATGTTTAGATGAAGTTTTATAATTCATACCAGTCCATGTCAAAAAACATGACTCCAGAATAAGATTGGCTCGACAAACCACCTGGAGATATACCATATGGCCAATCTTCTCTGGAACTTGTCAGAAGGAAATACATCGAACTGTTAATATGTTGTGCTATGTCTAAACTACGGGAAAACGTAGTAATTTGTGTATCCTTTGTACCATCAAAGTTTGTATCTAATTCTTGAATGTGAGGCTGAAATGATTGGTGTGGAAACAGATCGATCCCCGATTTCCATAGGTTTTTCCATGCTGCCATGTTTGATGTAAATAATTTTGGACGAAATGCGTTTGCTTCCTCGAATCGATTAATAGCTTCTAATGTCACAGATGTTTGTGAAATGGGATCTGGTCCAAAATCAATCGAACTTGCCAAAGTAGCAATATATTGTTGTAATATTGTAGATGAAGACAAAGTTATTGATGATGGCACAGGATTGGTGCATATTGTGACATAAACCGTTCTTCCCCTGTCATCTTGTCCGTCAACAATACCTTCATATACATGTAATGTTGACGTTGATAATGTTGTATTGAATGTAAATAAAACATCAATTTCGACATTACCACCACCTACACATGCTGTTTCGGGATTATGTGTTTGATTTAGAGGATCAAATGTCCAGGAATAATCAAATGTGACATTACTTGACGGACTATGTGATACAACAGATGACGATGGATTTAATTCAAATTCTAGAACCATTACACTTCGATGCGGTCTACTGATATACACGCGTTGTTCAATCACATTATCAGCGTCGATTTGATATCTTCTGGCAAAAGTACCTTTATTAAAATGTAGACCACTCGCTATAAGAGGTGCATTGGTAACCGTTCCGCCAATTGGGGACGGTAGACGCGCTTTTCCTATGTTACCACACTAAAGTTTAAAAAAAGAAATGAAAACTAAAATAAAAATTTCAAAGTTTTTATTTACTTTTCCAGTGAAAAGACCACTTTGAAATATCGATGCTGACATTGCGACGGTTGCAATGTAACCATTACCAATTTCTGGTAGAAAACAAAAATGAGGCTCAGGATTAGCGAACAAAATTCGCGCTCCGTTAATATCATCAATCCAATCCTTGGGAGGAAGATATCCTTTTTTAATGTATAAATCAACATTTTGTGTAACATCGTAGCAGCAACCTTGATCACATCCCGCTGTACAACTTTTTAAAAATCCATTAGTATTGAAACCACGACAATTAGAATTGACGTTACATCGAGCTGCTAATACATTGATGTCACACTCGACAGAGTAATCTAATCACAGCATAGAAACAGAAAATTTAGAATAGATTGCATTTTTTGCACGGACTTAGTATGTAGCAAAAAGAGGTATCTACTTTATAACTTAAAAATATCCTACCTGGTCCACATTCAAAATATTCTATATCGTTTCCATTAGCATCCGTACCTGGCATTTTTAAATAATGATTGAATGGAGAAGAAATAGATTGAATTGAAGAAAGAGAAAAAGAAGCAAGAAGAGAAATCAATAGGAAAGCAGATTTTAGATTTGCAGACATTTTGCAAATTATTATACGAAGCAGAAAGACAGCATAGTCTTAGACTATCTAAATTCAGAAATTAACTTAACGAAGATCTTAGACTATTTTTTTCAAAAGAATTTGAGTGAGAAAAGAGAATACGATTTTTAGTCTGAAAATTACTGTGACACTTGTTTCCAACCAAAATTCGACGTATTTAGCATCGAACGATGATTTCTAAAATACCCGTCTCCTTTTTTTCAATGAATGACAAATATTTCTTTTGAGTACGAGCAAGTTCTAGTGAGAGACTACACTGTTAAAAATCTGTGTTCTTCCATACTTTGGAGAACATGGTGAAGAACACGAATGTGAAGAACAGAATACATATTCTTCAGCCTATTTTCACGCTTTTGTTCTTTAGCAGAGTTTTTGTTCATAAAAAATTAGTTCTTCATTTTTATAAAGAACAAAAAACGAATTCTTGCTCTTTAGAAAACATAGGTTTCTAACCCAGGTTTCTGAAGAACGTAAATCATATTCTTGTTCTTCAAAGAACAAGAATCCACAGTCCATCAAAATATTCGTTTATGAAGATGCGTGTATCGGCGCAGATCAAGGAGAGGCGATAAATGCGATCAAATGGTAATAACGACTGCCTTCTATAAACATAAAACAATAAACAAACAAACATTTTTTTTGCGAGCTGTATGCTCGTCCTTAGTTTTTGTTGAAATCTTTTCTCTCAAATCATTGATTTTTGGATGATTTTCTTCTCTCAGATTCTATTCTATCGTAGTTTTCATTTGTGCTAAAGAGGAAATTTAGAAGTAAAAGAGGAGTTCCAGACTGTGAGGTGTAATTATGTTGTTTTAGTCTTCCAGTTTGCTCCTCTGGGTTTGCCGATTAGCTTTTTTAGGCTATAAGAGAGATTTTTGAGATTTCTTTTTTGTGTGTGTTTGTGTATTATCTATCTATCATTCATTATTCTTAATTTTGCATGTTTTTGTTCGTCTGCCACTTACGGTATTTGTGGTTTCGGTCTTTTTTTGTTATCTCCTCAACCATGTAGCTGAGTTGAGTTGCGGTTGATTACTTCATTGAAGATTAGATTTTCTAAGTGGTATTAGCTAACTCAACCCTCTCTAATCTGATGCATGCTTTTATACTACCATTTGTTTCAATCATTTACACCTTTTTCTTGTATGCTGCTCACAAAATGAGCTATTATTTTTACCCTTTCGGACATTATTTTCTCATTTATGCTATATTACGTTTAACTAAGCCTGTTTTTCTGTTCTACAAAAAAAGTTGTTCTTCAGTTTTCTGGAAGTTTTTGAAAAACCTGTCCTCTGAAGAACAAGCTGTTCTCTGTACAGATCGAAAAACCTAAAAGCACAGATTTTGTTCTTCAGAAAACTGAAGATTCTGGATCTGTAAATCTTTGGAGAACACATATATGATCTCTATAGGGGACAAATGAAGATCATTATTTGTTTTTTGAAGAACACAGATTTTTAACAGTGTAGTAAAGAACGATAATTGTATCATGATAGAACTTTTTAACAACTGTATTAAAACAACATCTTTTCGCTGTCTAAACTTTTGCTGTGTGTGTGTGAGTGTGAGTTTTTATTTATCTAGTGTTACATTTAAACAAGCTTTAGCTTTCTCGTAATTTCCATATGTTCTTTACAAAATAAATTCATTCATTCAACGCATTTTAGTCATAAAGAACAGTCTGTACTAATGACGGCTAAAAGAAGTTGAAGCGTTAAAGTAAAAAGCAACATCCATCATTCTCTTTAATTCGATCTACAACGTACAACGCGATCATTTCACAAAGATACTATGATTTTCACTAGTCCAAAATTGCCTCTGAACTGCACTCGCATTTTGTCTAGTAATCGCTGTTTTGCAAAACAGAATCTTATTTGTCAGAATCTTTTAATTTTCTAATAGGCTTTTTAGGAAAGATAAGACAAAAAAAGAAAAGAAAGAATGAATTGAAAACTAGGCTTTAGAAGCATCGTGGAATCAAACATTGTTTTCAAACAGATTCTGTCAGACTTTTCTTTTTATTCATACTTTTATACTTTATTGTTGGTTGAGTTAAAAAATTAAAAAATAATTCTCTTTATGCATAATCTTTTTTATAAAACATTTGAATAATATTAAATGATTAAAAAAATTAACAACTATAAATCACACAATGGTATCTATGTAAAACATGCAATTGACTAATAGAGGTTGTGTTTTCATCAATCACACAAACCCTCACGCATGTAGTAACATCTAGAAATACCATTTTTGTCAAAAATTTATCAAAAATAGAAAATGTGATGTAAAATACTCATATATAAATGCACAACAAATTTGTAATTAATAGTAATTGTCGCAAAAAGCACAACGTTGAACAGTCACCTATTATTAAAAAAACAAAAACAAAATAACAATAACAATCAAATCGTAGAATAAATAGGGTTGTTGAACAATGTTTAAATACATACAATCAAATACAAAACGTAAAATATCATGGAGAATATCTTTGATAAAGTTATATAGACTAGCGAATTATTCAAATAATAACAGAATACACATTACAAAAGTGACATTACAGAAAAATACTCATATAAAAAATAAAATAGATAATTATTGGGTGATAAAAACAAACTTGGAAAATCGTATCTAAAACATATGAAAGTGGATAAAAGCGAGATTTTTTAAAAATAGATGTGGAAGAGTAAAGGTATTATCACACGTTTAGAAAAATAAATACAATCTATTAAGGTCAATGATTGTTACAGCAAATCAATTGTCTGAGTTTATCGTTGATCATTCGGTAGTTTACCCATACAACGTGCTATATTTGGAAGAACTTCGCCTTGTATGGGACCATATGGTACCTTTTCACCATCAACCATTATATTGCCTTCGGTAGCATTTGGAACAATACGAAATGCTTTCATAGGCAACCATTCAACAAAATTATAATCAAAATGTTTTCCAGTTGATATTCCTATAAACATTTTAGCTAAATTAACACGGGATACACCACTACGGACATATTGCAATGTTAAATAACCGTCGGCCAATGTTGATTGTTTTGCTGATATTACATCTTTTGAAATACAGGGCTTCGATGTGATAAGAACATGTAAAAATGGCCCATTTATTCTACGCCATTTACTATTATCATCAATTTTTATTTCTTCATTCAATGGAAAAAGATGACGTTGTAATTGATTTATTGATGATATTGAACTATAATTATTGGATATTGTCGTCGAACTATCACTATTTTCATACGGAAGATAATCAATATATCCGTCATATACACGTGGATCTAAATCAAAACTAATCACTGTTATAGTTCTCAGACTAACACTTGCTTAAACTTACGAAGAATATGTTTTAAGACTTCAATAGTAAATCGAGTTTCACCTAAAAATCGATATTTTTCACTCTCAAAATCAACATCAGCTATTGTTGCCCATTCAACTGAAAGAAACGAAAATAATCGTTGTCCATCGATGGTATCAATAATTGCCATATCCATTGGTACAACGTTGTGCGTAGTTATTAGAACAGCGGCTTGAATAACAAATTCTTCCAATGAAACCATCGGAATTTGTCTTTGAAAAGAAAAAGAGATACGAATCAGAACATTGTAGCAAAACTAATGACATATGTACAAACTTGCTACATCGTAAAATACTCGTAATTAACGCGTTTCCCGAACCACATGGCAAATGACCAATAGGTAATTGTAATGCTTGTAGCCAATCAGGACGACTGAGTAAACCATTAATAACCTAATATAGACCAATACTATTTTATTTAGTGGCTGCTCATATAAGATATATCATACGCCATACCTCATAAACTAAACCATCGCCCGAAGCGAGAATAATACCATACCAATCGTTCAGATTCATCGATTGAACACAGTCTCTTGCATGACCGGCATGATCTACATAAGCATATTATGCAAGAAAAATTATAGTACAGTCTCTATAAAGAAAAAACTAACTACCAGTCGTTATAACATGATATGGCATTTCTGCTTCAAAAAATATGCCAGCTACGTGTTCCATAAATAATTTGTATGCTTTTCCAGCGCCTCCAGCTGGATTAATAAATACTAGTGTTCGTTTAGCACGTTTCGGTACAAGATCACCTTCAAAAAAAGTAGACAAACAATGAAAAATTACATAGTTGACAACCAACTAGACTCACGTGGAATGTTTTTCTTTAAATCAATAATCCTTCTTATCGATTCATGCCATTTCATCATTTCCACATAATTTTGATTAAAATCAGCATATTTCTGGTAAGTATAAGTTTTACTTGACCGTTGCATTGTTTGTCTAAATGTTTTTTTTGTGGATGAATATAAATAAATTGTCAAATGACAATCTTGACTTTCTTGTTTTTTCGAACGCATACATAAACAACCATAAATATCATCGGTTGAAATTACAAGAGTAGAAGATGACAGTGTTGCCGGCATATTTGTTATCCGCTGCTCATCGTCATTTCCATTGACATTCAAATTTTGATAGTTTTTATCTTGTCTATTATTATTCAACAATAGTGTGATAATTAACGCTGAATTATTTAATTTCAATATATAACGTTTTGTTGGATCATTATAAAAGCAAAATGTGTCGGATAAAATAGTTTGTAATTCTTGTTCTTGTTCACTAACATCCATTCTTTTAACAAATAGATGACGGATATATCTAAACTGAACCAAATTGTATTTTTGAAAATAACGTAAGTACACGAGTACAATAGTAATCAAGAACAACATACAGCATAACATACGTACTATCTTCTAAAAAAGTTGACTGTCTTTACAGAAGCATGTTCAGTATAATATCTGCCTCATGGCCTTTGCTGTCAGATTTCATGAGTTAGAAAGATAAATGAGTAAGCATTTCTTTTGCTTATCAATAATTTTTAGTATGCAACATTACCTGTTTGGTTGACAAGATACATTTAACAGATGGCGCAGAAGACATGGGTCTTTCCGTCTTTGTCATTTTCTTAGTTCTCTTTGACTCTCTAGAATGAAATTTCTTTTCAAACGACTCAGTATTTAATTGCGAGAGAGAAAGAGAGAGAGAAACTAGAATAGAA
>CAJNOQ010009450.1:0-10270 GCA_905250885.1 Didymodactylos carnosus
CATCTTTTCTCCGTAAAAACTTGATTTTTCTCCACAAGAACTTCAGCTTTTTTTCTGAAAAACCTGATGTTTATTTTGTTAAAATTTTCCTTACTGATGGCAGAAAAATTTTCTTCCATAGTTTTAACCAAATTACGTCATATAATAAGTTATTTTATTAATCATGTGGAGCAAACTTTATAAATTAAATGTTTAAATCATTTTCGGATTATACTTGGTTGGATTGAGAAATTAAATCTCAATCCAATCCGAAAGTGGAGACAAATTAAATTATAGCATAAAAATAACAAAATTTGCGTTTTCGTGTGTAGTGAGAAATACACATATTATGCACAGGGTTCTGTTTTTCAGGGCATTTGCGGCGATGCTTATATCTCTAAGAAAACTCATCAGAAGTTTCTGGAAAACATCTCATTTTGAAGAGCACACTTTCTTCTATTATGCCAATTATAAGAAAATATTTTCAATATATATGAAAGGGGAGAAAAATTAACGAGCCTAAAAAATCAAGATTTTTTAGGCTTTGAAGGTAAAACTTAAAAACTTCGTAATCTTTTCGGGGAAGATCATGGTGAGCTGAGAGTGAACTCATTTTATGGCCCAGACTTTCCTCTACATCAGACTATGTTCAGCTCAAAATGACAACTTTGCTGCAAAAAGAGGAGGGGGTACCCTTAAGAGACGTGGATTACAAGTCCAGTAAGAGAAAAAATTTGTAAGAATCTGAACCAGTGAAAAGTTGGATAAGTCGGCTCAAAATATCTCACATTCGTGATCAATTAAGTTATGTCTGATTTGACTTCGAAGAAAAAATTGTCATTCTCACGACCAGTTATGGCTGCAGAAAATTTCTGCTAATTGATTCGTATCGTCTAAAAATTCTGACCTGCATAGTTCCAAATTAGTCGTTCTAAGACATATGTACCAGAATCTGAAATCGAACCAAGATGTTTAGATCCTTTGTTTAGGTATTTGGCTTCATATTTGGATAAGAAAGTATGAACCCATGCGTCGATTGTCTTGAGATTTTTGCTCAGCTGTCTTTCGTTTTACTGATATCAATGAAAAAAAATTAAATTTATAAAATGGCCTGGTACCATTTTGAGGGATGTGATTCTGGCTGTTAAAATCCAGAAGGCCAATGCTTTCAGAGTCAATTGAATGTCAATTTTACAATCAGTTTTTGGTGTTGAATCAGAAAAAATTTATTTTAAAACGAAAAAAAACGTATTATAAAAAGAAAATGCTGAATTATTTTGAAAACGGAGTGTTTTTTTTTGTTGAAAAATATGGTTCTTCAAGTTTTTTAATTTTTCTATCTCAAAAAATATTTCTGAAAGCTAAATGAAACTTTTTCTTATTCGGCTTAATGTGTTCTTTCGAATGGTATACAAAAAAAGGTCAAAAACGAAATAGTGCTACATTTTTGAATTAATGTTATCTTACAAATGAAACGGTTTCATCTTATCCGCATCTATCATAGGTCACAATTCTTTTATCTGGAAGAGTATTTCGAACCAAGATCTTGGATTTTCTTTTTGGAATTCATATCTTCCGAAAAGCTGATTCAATTAGTTTGCTATTTTGAAATAATTATTCTATAATAAAACGCTTTAGCGTACTGAATTAAAACGTAGTGCGTGCTACTTCTGCAATTTATTGAACATATTATCAAGCAAAATATAGGCATGCAAATTATAAGATTCTCGGACAATTCGATCGCGAACAGTTCGGAACGGACAATTCGGATTACAGACAATTTGGAACTGGAAAATTCGTCTGCGGATAACTCGGAATGAATAATTGACATTCCTTACATTCCCTCGTTTTCGCATCCTACCATTATCTCGTCTTGTACTCACTTAAAAATAATATCAACTGCAGAACCGTTTAGGAGTTTCTAATACACTTTATAAAAAAAGGAGTAGTGCAGAACCTTTAAGAGAGACTTCGTCAGTCGATCGAGTATCTTGCCAAAGACCGGTCACGAGTGAAAAATTGAGTGCTTGAGATTGATATACTTTTTATTTCATATTCGGATTCTACTATTTGCTCGGAAACTGAATATAAAAAATCGAAAAATTGACAAAATTTTTCATTTCTCTAAAAGATTTTAGAGGCACCTCACCTAATGCAGTTTTTGACGCTGATTCCAAATATCACCTTATTTTTGCTCTTAAGTGAAGTTCTGACGACTGAAATCTCAAAAAACTGAAAACTCGGGGCTGGTCGGCCATCTTGTTTTCAAGTTTTGAAACTTTTGCACCACTTTTAACCCTTTGAGGACGGGGTAAGTGTCCTCAAGTTTGTGGAAAATTGAATTCTCTATCGCATGTGACCTTCGAATTGTTAGCAAAATTCTGTTCGGAATGTCGAAAGTAGCATTTTCTTGAAAAGTTTGACTCTTTAAAATCCCAATTCTCTAATTGATCATCAAGTCACTTTATACTTCAAAAAAATTAGAAACTATTTGATTTTGTTTACTTTTTATCAGGCTTTCGAATGAGATGTTGCTCGAACAGAATGGATAAAAAATGGCTGAGTTATAGTCAAAATATCAGAGATAACTACTTTTCGCAAATCGACGATGGTGCTGTGCTCATTTTGTAAATTCTATAACTCAGCCAGAATAAATCGGAAAGTTTTTTGGTTTTTCATAACACCAGTTTTGGTAGTAGAATCCGAATATGAAATAAAAAGCGGCTAGTGTCTGATGCGGCTGCGACAAAATTGAATTCTAGTTGAATTGAAAAGAAACTGACAGTGAAGACATTGGTGACTAGTTTCGCAGTCTAAACTGTCTATCTATTTTTTTTGCTTCTTTTCGGTGATGTTCTTTATGTTATTCAATTTTTTGCCTATAATGCTATTTATTTCTTTTTGTTTGTCAAGGAGAGCATTATTTAACAAAGATAAATTTGTTTTGGCAGTAAAATGTCTTCCGGTTATGAAAAAGTGCTCTTCAATATGGTGCATTTCTGTGAAACATTCAAAATCAGAAAAATTACTTTTTTGACACAAGGCACAACTTTTTTGCACAGATTCAGAAAACATCATTTAAATATAATTATCGTTACACACATATTCATTGTCTAAAAATAACAACTGTTTCAATCATCAACAACCATATTCTAACTAAACATTTAGTAGAAAAGTTCAATCGATAACAGACATACGAAATGCAACCTGTTTAGAAGTTGGGATGATGATGCCATTCTACCTGTTGGCACGGCCAGATAACTTTGCTAAGGTGAAATCTCGAGACGAAATTTCGACATTTTGCTGTGTTTATGCTTTTTTAACGAAAGCACATGCACTGCTGTGGAACATCTAGAATTGTAAAGCAAACATTTCTCTACGAAATGAGGCATCTCGAGGCTCTGTAAGCTTCCTTGTTTAAAAACTAGAAGAAAAATACAAAACGCCCTTCTGAAGCTTCATTTGGAAACGCCCTTCTGAAGCTTCGTTTACTGTTTAAAGAAAGAAACGTATACACGTTTTCATACATCTAAGTACAAAAATTCGTCTTTACAAAATTTCCCCATAGTTATGCGTAATTTCACAGCTACATTTTCGTCAAGCTAAACTAGGAGATTTATGTTACAGTCATCAATTTGTGGCATAGACAAGCGAATTTGTATTTGTACCAGCATCAGTTCGATACTATGTTTCGGAGTTGATAAGAAAAAACATTATGTGATTATGCAGTCCAGAGGAGACTACTTCGGCTATGAAGTATCGGATAGATAAGAAAATAAGGTGATGGTCAGAAGCTATCCTCCTGCAACCTTTTTTACGATCAACTGCTACTTATACTTAGTACACGAAACAACCGGTTCCACTGTTCATAACTGCGACTATATGCTACACATCTAGTCTATTGTCTGTTCTGCTATTATGAGCAAGATGAACAGGACTTCACTCACACAAGCAGTTAGAAGGTGGTAGTTTATGACTCCCTCTGTCAAAAAATGGCACTTTTGGTCAAAAATACCGATTTTGAAGTTTATACTTACGAGAGAACCTCCCGAAGTTGCAAATCACTTTCGGGCGAAAATCTAGTGGGTTATAGGTTATCGACTATGCTGATTCCGAATATAACAATCATTTTGGCCAAAAGGTCTTCAGAGACCGAATTCTAGAAAACCAGTTTTTCAAAACTCCTGAAAATAACCAAAACCTTTGTTAATGAAGCCGGATTGTAGCTCGCAGATTTCTGATAAAAATAAGACATCTGCGAGCTCTATACAATCTTTCTTTGCAAAGTTATAGAGTTTATAAGAAAAGTCCTAAATGTTCATTGTCAGCTCAAAGCTACAGAAATAAGAAATTAATTTAGGGCTTTTCTCGTAAACTCTACAACTTTACAAAGAAAGACCATGTAGAGCTCGGAGAGGTCGATTTTAATCAGAAATCTGCGGGCTGCAATCCTGCCTCATCAGCAAAGGTTTTCGTTATGTTTTTGGAGTCTTGAAAAACTGATTTTCCAGAAATTTGATCTCTGAAGACCTATCGGCCAAAATGATTGTTATATTCGAAATCAGCACCCCTGGTTACCTCTGACCTACTAGATTTTAGCCCGGAAGCGATTTGCAACCTGGTGAGGTTCCCTCGTTAGTCAGATAGCTCTAACTGTCTGCTTTCGAATGCACTATGGTTTTTGAGGGTTTTACACAAATCTTCCTGAAACACTCAGAATCACAAAAAAAGACTTCATTGCAAATTTCAGCCATTAGAAAAGTATCCCACACGTGTTTCTGCATGTATTCATTCGATTCGCCACAGTTTAAACTTTCTGTCTATTTTCTTTGCTTCTTTTCGGTGATGTTCTTTATGTTATTCAATTTTTTGCCTATAATGCTATTTATTTCTTTTTGTTTTCTCCATGCCTAGTTTTCGTGCCATGATTACTCTTTTTATTTGAAAATTTTTTTATTCTTATTCTTCCGGTTTTTATATTAAACCAGCACTTATTTTCCAAGTTTGTCAAGGAGATCATTATTTAACAAAGATAAATTAGTTTTGGCTGTAAAATGTCTTCGGGTCAGGAAAAAGTGCTTCTCAATATGGTGCGTACAATATGTTCTATCAATCGACATAGTTATTTATTGGACAAAAGAACGGTGCCCCATTCGTTTTTTTCAATTACATTGAAGACAAAGAAAAAATATTGGTATTTATACTAGAGACATTAATATTTTCTACTTTGAAATTTCCGAAAAACAATCACAAGTCTGCTGTATTTCAGAAACCATCTTGACTGAAAACGATTTTAATAATGTTAAAGTTTGTATTATGCATAGTAAACTTTATTGCACTGTGTAACGGTAAGTTGACTAAAAATTCGAGATTTACGAATGAATATAAATATTTGTCTAGGTCAAACAAATCGTTGTCCTTTTTCCAAGGGAACAACAAATACATTTTCAAACGGATATGTATCAAGCAATACACTTCTCATCTATTCTGATAACACAGCCAGTGGTAAATAATTAAAGAGCAACTTTATTTCTAGAACCTCTTCTTTTTGTTTAGGTCAGCAGTGTGACTGAATTCTTAGTAGCTTTCTATAAAGTCAAAAAGTGGTAGCCTTGATTCAGCTGCAAGATATTGCTTCGGATCTCAAAACTTTGATCGTAGCTTGTGAACTCACACATTCAGATAACCTATGTGAAAAGATCATTCTTTTCTGATTTTTACTTCTTTCAAAGGATATCAAATAGTCAGCTGCAATAGCGGCTATTATCCAGATCCAACTATCGGTTCAAATAATTCGTGCAACAATGGAGTATGGAGTGAAAGACCAAACTGCTTGAGTACTCACTCTCTTCATAGTCTCTAGATAGCCAACTAATGTATTTTTATTTGTGTTACCCTACAGAAACTGGACGGTGTTCGCTGAGTGATGTACAGAATTTTCTCAATGATCCAACTAAAACTGCAGGTCTTCAGATTGTAACACCAATATTTTATACGGCTCGTGATGAGCAAAATGTCGCTATTCAAGATTCGTACATACTGTTCAATTGTACAGATGGATATACAAATATCGGCGGACCGTACAATATTACATGTAATGCAAATAATGCGTGGAGTTAACCTTGGCCATTTTGCCAATCGACAGCCGCTCAAAGTCCATCGACATTACCTTGTCCATACTCTTCAACAATGTTACAGATTACAAATGGCTATGCAGGTGATACGTCAGGACTTAGCCTTGTAGGTTCTGATACGCCAACAGCTGCAGCGGCAAATTCAGTCATTACATATACCTGTTTGTCTCCGTACATGGTTGATCCAACAATTGGAGCGAGTGTGACATGCGTCAACGGACAATGGTCGCCTTCTTCAATGCCGCGATGCAGTACGTACTAGATACAATATATTTAGAGCACTAGGTGCTAATCCTTTAGCTTTTTCTATTTTCTTAAGTATTGCCTGCTTCTGCACAACCTTGTCCGTACTCTTCAACGATGTTACAGATTACAAATGGCTATGCAGGTGATACGTCAAGACTTACACTTGTGGGTTCTGGTACACCAACGACTGCAACGGCAAATTCAGTCATTGGATATACTTGTTTGTCTCCGTACATTGTTGATCCAACAATTGGAGCGAGTGTGACATGCGTCAACGGACAATGGTCGCCTTCTATAATGCCACAATGCTGTACGTACTAAATGCGAGAAGTTTAGAGCAGTAGGTGCCAATCCCGTTTTTTTGTTTGTTTTTTCAGTATCGCCTGCTTCTGCATAACCGATGGGCAGTGGTAACAGTCGTTGAAAAGGCCGATTATGATTTACGCATGATAATTCAGAATGAGATCAATCGGATAACAAATAGAATATAACATGTGTGAGTTTTTTTTTGAAAAGTCTTGTAAAGACATTTTTTGAATGAAGTTGGGGTTTATGTTAATGAAATAAATTTCTATTAATGAATTTTTTTTGGATCGTATGAGCTTCTTAAACAATTCGATACTAGAGTGTGGGTCATGGGAAAACGTGCAGTGAAAACCTTGAGATATTTTTAGAGAGCCCAATTTTTTGACTGACAGAGATTGAGCATGTCGATCGAGCAACAAAATAGTTTTGTACGCATGTTTTAAATCGAGTGTGCTTTTACAATGTGTTTTTTCACTAATGTATAAATCAAAGTAGGACTTGGTCTGTGAGGACTGACGTAAGGAACGTCCTACCGTCAATGAACTGCAGAAAAAGTTTCTGTCAACAGACAAATGTTTCAATGACCATTTTTCTTACAAAAATCGTATTTTCCTATTAGAGAAATAAACAAAACGCTATAAAACGCGTTTTTCTGTTATTGTAATTGAGAAAATCGTGTAAAACAACATCGAGTAACAGACACTGTTAAACGCGGGAAAAAAACGAGTCGGCACCGTTCTTGTGTCCATAAACGGTGCAGCACTCATTGTTGTTCAGTAACTTCTTTTACAGGGTATGTCGATTGATAGAAGTGTGGTTTGATACAAAAAACGGACGAATAAGAGTAAAAGCGATTTTCAAATAAAAAAAAGTAATCATGGCACGGAAACTAGGCATCGAGAAAACAAAAGCAAATAAATAGCATTATAAGCAAAAAATTGAATAACATAAAGAACATCACCGAAAAGAAGCAAAAAAAATAGATAGACAGTTTAGACTGCGAAACTAGACACCAATGTCTTCACTGTCAGCGTCTTTTCAACTCAACTAGAATTCAATTTTGTCGCAGTCGCAGTAGACACTAGCCAATCCACAATACCACAAGCACAATAAGGTTGACTATACGCACAAAGACATTTGTAATTCGACAACCATTCGGCACAGTTGGGACAGCCATCAGGACAAGAAAACAGTCGTTCAACAACTGTGTCATAAGCACAAACTAAGCAACAGCTCCACCTCGGTGCACGATCACAAGTCGAAAGAATGATCTTCGAAAGATTTACTGTTATAACGACCGCCTCGAGTGATCGGCTGTTCAACAACTGTACGACACAAAAACTGAAATAACGTTTCTGTTTCGGCACACAAATCCCGAGTTTAAAGAAGGAGCCTCACCAGCATGATCCCAACTATGCCGTTTTAAAAGTAAGAAAACGAGAGAGGTGCGCAGATCTCTTATAACGTTTGAAGGGAGAGAGATAGAGACTTGCAGTTTTAAGTTTGTGGAAGTAGACACGTGGGTACACAAAACTATGAAGAAATGAGACCTCTAGATTCAAAATGTACGAGGTTTGCCGCGGAAAACGCATGCTTGTCAGTCGCATGTTGTCTCAGCGGAAACCGCATGCTTGTCAGCCTTTTCCTTCAAAAAGTTATAAGCGATTTGCTCACCGATTTCTTTTTTTCAAATCGGTAATAGTAGCATCACGAACAGCATTGCCATTATAACCGCTATCATAATACTTTGGATTTCAGCTTGTTAATCTCCACCAGTGTTTTGCTTGTACTGCTTGTCTACAATACTGCAATAAACGATTTGTTAGATGATGTTTTATGAATACTATTAGATAAAAAGTTCATATATTTTTTAATAAAATCTACTGTTGATTTTGTTCTATATGAAACTAAAAGTAGTATGTACCTGTACGAGATATAATCACGGAAAAAACATTGTTCCAAAGTCTTATATAATCTTATACTGCGAGATGAACAGGACTTGAACATTGAAGAATGGAAAAGAAGTGTTCTACTAATTATTCTCATTTCATAATGGCAACATTTTAAGTGATTTTTCTTTAAAATGGCACCCAGGATGATCAGTTAATCGAAACAGCGAATAAAACCTGTTTGAATCAAGAATGAGAAGTAACCTGAATGAAAATGAAACTATGACGGTAATGAATTAAAACTGTAAATAATTGAATAAATATGATATGAGACTGTTTACGTGTGGAGGAAAGCCTGGGCTACAAAGTGCCTCCATCTCCAGCATTCCATGAACATTGTCTCATAGAGTAAAATGTTCTCTTCGCAATGAGACACCTTCCAGAATTTTGATCACGTTTGCATATGATTTTTAAATGCTACTTTCAAACTAAGACAAAATGTAGTAGTGAGAATGATTTTGTTGAGTCATTCACCGCAGTCATTAATATAAAAGTGATTTTTGCTCTCAAAATTGATCGCATTAAGATGTATTTATATATTGTTTTGACTACAAACTGCATAGTCTCTACGTTAACTAAGCGTGAAAAGCGTATATTTTTGCGGTATGAAATAAAATAAGATTTTGTTCTACATAAGGATTTTTTCTTCTTTAGCTGTGGTTTCTAACAGCAAAAGCGATTCAGTAAACTTGTCTGAATTCAAGCCATTGTGGAAATACATTTCGGATTGGGCAAGATGTGTGAGATTGTTTGATTTGGATAAATCTGGAACGATTGATAAGGATGAACTAGAAACAGCTTTGGCTTCATATGGTAAGAATAATTAACTTTGCTTATTCTACCATTTACACAATATTGCACTATCTGCATTAGTTCTATTTTGACGGATAATCAGTTTTTGACTAAACGTAAACTGTCATACGGTTACGTATTAAAAATGATATCCTCGAGGATCACTTATGCTTTTGATAAAAAGTAACACTCGTCAATTTTCTTGTTACTATAAACTCGGAATAATAGTCAACAGGTGTATAGAAATTTCTCTGCTTCTACAGAGAATCCAATAAAAAGAAAGATTAATATGTGGTGGACCGTTTTTAGTTTTACTGTAGTTTGTTTTTATTTATTTATAACTAGGTTACAAACTCTTAGACCGTTTTTATCGTTTAATCCTAAGAAAGTTTGATACTTCGAATAGAGGGACACTAAATTTTGATGACTTCATTCATTATTGTGTGTCAATACAGGTAAAACACATTTTGAGTATATAACCTGACAATACTATGTTGTCTCCTTCTCATTTAGACATTCACAAATTTGTTTCGACACTTTGATCTGCTACAAAAAAGTTATATCACAATTGATTATGAAGAATTTTTACTTTTATGCTTGACTTGAAATGGTAGAACTAATATTATCTGCTGAATTTGAAAAAGTTATTTTAGAGCAGAACTGAAAACAGCATATCAATAGGTGCATTTTTTTGGTGCTGATTTCGAATCTCCCATTATTCTTTTAAAAAAGTTAAAAGACCCCGCCGGATAAGACCGTAAATCTGCCACCCTCCTATGTCTCACTTTCAATAGGCTAGAAAGATAGAGCATGAAATTCTGCACATTTCTGGGTATTTATTTTGATTTTCGTCGAATGTAAAAA
>CAJNOQ010009451.1:0-10269 GCA_905250885.1 Didymodactylos carnosus
GCATTTCTTGATCCAAGATTTTGAGGCAAGAAAGCAAGACGTACCTTTCTTGCCTGCAATAAGATTATTTCTTGTGTTTCTTGACGCAAGATTTCGTGGGTCAAGAAATCTGATTGTATATTTTTTGGAACAAGAAATTAAATTTCTTGGATTTCTTGCAGTAAGATCTTGTCCCTAAGAAATGCAAGAAAAAGAAGTGACACTTTCTTGCCCAAGAAAGGCAAGATCTTGGAACATTTCGTGGGGCAAGATCTTGGCCAAGAAATCAAAAAAAAACTTTCACTAGGGTCTTTAGTTGTTCGTTTAAGTGCAGAACACTGTTTTTCCTTTCCAGATAGCTGATAACTACTAAGTTCCAGTCACATAATATACGTCAACTACCGATAGTGACATAAATTTCAGAAATCTCTACGTTTCATGGACTTCAATATCACAATATAAACACACTAAACAACTCTGGAAAGCTTTTCTCTTTTGAGAAAATATTTTTTAAAGACATGTTCCAACTAGGGGTGGCACTTTCTCTTTCCTACCTTTTTTTTATTAACGAAAGAAAAGTTTTTCTTTTCTAAGAAAAAGGAAAGTGGCACCTTTTCTTTTCCAAAAAACAGAAAAGCAATATCAATTCTTGTTTCAAGAAAAAGACTTTTCTTTGCATCGTTTATAATTTCTACACTCATAATAATATTTTATAGAATTTATTAGACAATTTGTTCGAAATCGTGAGACATTTAACGATTTTAATAATTACTAGTTTTACTATAATTACTAGTTATTTTTGGTATGTAAGCCTCTTCTCATTCTTTCTTTTATAAAATATAATGTCAACAACACTTAGTTTATATATAAATTACATGTTAAGTTATTTTCTTACCTACGACTATAAATATTGTTTAAAACTACACGTATTCTTCGTAACCCAACATCACTTCAATCGATTTAGAAACGAATGTCCTCTGAAGAAGGAATAACGCTAAGTACACGGATTAAGCCTTCGGTTGGATCGTCAAAACAGTAGATTAACAAAAATTCGGTATACTTAGACAAAATCGACATATGAATACCTTAAAAAATCTTCTGGTGTGACACCAGATTTACAAAAGACCTATGATCTTGTAGGATATACAAAAGAAAATATACAATATGTTTTATCGATTTTGAAAAAACTAGTAATTATATTGATTTAAATACTTTTCGTCGTCATTTTTATTTTATTCTAAATGTTTCGAGACACTAGTGCATCTTCTTCAGTAGCACAACAACAAGAAAATCGAACAAGCGAAAATATTAGAAACAGACGAGACGTAATAAGACCATCGAAAAACTCTTTTTAAGGAAAATACTCGACCATCATACAAATTACACTCGATACAGTGGCGGCCAAAATTGAGCGTCCACCTTTATTTTCAATTTTTCTCCTCGATTATAATAGCTAGAACAAATGTGAAAAAAGATTTGAATAACTGAAAGAGTTTATAGTCAGATGGGGTGTATATGAAAATTTCATTAAAATTTCTGCAAATCGGTTCTCTGGAAAAACGATTGTAGAAAATGCAAAAAAATCAAGTCCCACGATTCCAAAGGAAACTTCTTTTAAATAGCTCATTCGTATAGAGCAAGCATTTCTGAATAAAATTAGACGTCGCCGATTTCTTCACGACGTTTTTTCGATCAAACTTCATTCAATTTACGAAAGATTCTTTCACGTCAAAATCAGCAAAAATGACAGTGGAAATGACCGAGGGGCCTTTCGTAAACTGAATGCAATTTGATGATAAAACGTCGTGAAGAGTTCGGCGACGTCTAGTTTCATTCAACAAAAAATGACTCACTAAAATTGGCTCACAGTCTTAGAGTGCTACTTCGTTACTTCGACTGATACTTCAGTCATAAACGTACACACTTGAAGTGAGATTTTTTTCCCCTTGAAATCGGGCCACTCAGATTTTTCCATTTTTAATGATCGAAATTATTAGAAAAGTCACGTTTCTATTATTCTCTGCCTAGGTAAAGAAAAAAAAGTGGTTGACTGGCGTCCGGACTAGTCCAAAGTAGTCGAGAACCCCGTTCAGACTAGTCTGGAAAACAACAATATTTTAGAAATGTTCGAGAGTACGTTCTGACGTACTCCCTGACGCCAGTCAAGGTACCACTTAAGGACGAAGAGGTCCAAAAAGTTAAAATGACGCCCATCGTTTTTTACACATCAGCTAGTTTTTCAAAGATTCCCTAGAAAACCTGTTTCAGAAAGCTCTTCTGGGAAAAATTTTGGTTATGAAAACATGTCCCCAAGTCTCCTCTTTCGAATGTTGAAAATTGGAGCTCTCTAGCTCTTTCCTATCAAAAGTTACTTAAGAAACAGTCATATATCATTCTTTTTTTGAATGGACAATAGTGTAAGAAATACTGCTTCAACTGGAAATTATGTCGCATTTTTCAACAATACTTTTAAAGAGAGGAAACTGATTATTACAACAGTTGGTGATTAAGACGCCCCCCTCCCCGCCTAGAACTGGTGATTTTCGGTCAAAAAATCGGTTTTGAGATACACATATGGAAAGATAGCCTGAAGTGAAGACTTTCAGAATCTATATTGCTTTTGGTTACGTTACAAAAGTGCTTTTTCGTGGATTTTGAGCAAGTTTTCTAGGCGCATCGAAAACCTGATCTTCAGATAATAGCTTTTTCCTGGATACTTATGCAATCAAAATTTTTCTAAACACAGATTGGTAGAGCAAACGTTTCGGATCAAAATAAGATCTCGCACAACTCTGTATGATCTTGCATCAAACAGTTACAGGTATTTTCGTAGAAGTCCTAAAACTGAGCATTTTATACAGCGTTTAATATAGCGTTTTCTCTACATGGAAGTTATATCTAAAGTGTTTCCCAAGATTTTTAATAGCGGTTTGTCGTAGAGAGTTTATTCTTTTTCTGTTTAAAAGAGGCAAAGAAATTATATGGGCTGACCGGCGCCGATTTTTGAACTAGGTCTTAGTTTTTTGAAGATAATTTCTGAGGGAGGCGGAGGGTCTTTAAGCAACAATACGTTCTATGATACTTGCTAAATATGTCCCACTAATTTATATACATAATCGAAGGGAACGTTTTTGCTGCCAGATTTTGAAATGTTTTCGAACGCCCTATAACGTTTATCAAATCTTTACGTGATCCACACTTTATTTCAATGTACTATAGCTCACTTTCTATAAAATCCATGAACTTTTATCTAAGTAATGAAAGGTTAAGAATCAAATTTTTGAAATTACGAAACCTTAACTTTAAGATCGTGAGTGGTTAATTTGTTGCACGACTGTACCTGATGCGATCCTGTCCCTATATTGTATCGTCGCCAGAGTTAGAACCGGATAAAATCGGTTTCGGAGCGGCCGTTAACGGTGGATCCGATTAAACTTTTCAACCAGCTGATTTTTTACCGTTTTTTCATCGATTTATCTTTAGAAAATTTGTTTAGATTTTTACTTCTTTTCAAATCACTTTTTCAAGTGAAAGAAGAAGGGGATTTCGTTTATCATGATAGCAAAGATTATTTCGAGACCCCGTTATTAGACAAAGTAACTTAAGCAAAAAACTCACGTGATTTTCTTTTTTTCGTATAAATTTGAAAAGCGTAAACAAAAAGACTTTTACTTTCATCTAATAACGTCTATAATTTTAAGAAGAGTTTCAAGGAAAATAGAGCTGTGCATTCAACGAACAATGAGCCATATACGTATTTATGAATACATAGTAATTAGTTACGATTTATTCATTTTTCTTTATTTTTTCTGCTTTATCACCAAAATCACATTTATAGTCTAACTAATAATATTTCTGCTCTCTTTTTGTCCAACGAACATGTTACTGTCTTTTTATTCATTGTTGACAAGTTCATCTCTTGAAAGAGCTCAAAAAACGGTTACAAGGACACACAAGTTGTTTTGGTGGCATAAACCAGTGAAAAACAAATATTTTTTAGAAATAATCAAACTTTTTTAGATCTGTTTTTACCAATTTAGAAAAAATTTTTAAATGGCCGTTAACGGCGGATCTGATTGAATTTTTTTTCAAACGGTGCCAACTCTGATTATCACTATTTCGTTGTTCACTCAAATTTTAACGGAAATCGGTTACATTGAGAACCACAGAATATACGGAATAATTCAGAGATGTGGGATTAGTTGATGCGAACAATTTTCTCGGACCAATACTTCCTGAACGGAAAAACTAGGATGTATTTTAATATCTTCACCATCGTGATATACAACTGACGAAAAGAGAAAAGTTTGTTTTGATTTTGTACGTATGGAAGAGAATGAACGCACATGCGGGACAAGAATTTAAAACAGAACGCAATTAGATTGAAAAGAGAATGTTTTGAATTGTTTAAAGAACGCAAATTAATTGGGAATAGAAAAGAGAATTAATTAATTAAAAAGAATATTTAATTTTTACTATTTTCTCAATTATTAGACAAAGCACTATACGGTTTCTGTTGTGTAGTGGTGCACTGTATGTCTCATGATAAGCATATAGTGCTAGTTTGATTCTAGTCAGAGTCCACTTATTTTTTTTTGCTGTTATAGACTCATTGCTTTATCTATACAATTCGGATAAATCTAATTACGTTCTCTTTTAAATATTTTCGCGCACATGCATGCCTAATTAATATATGTCATCGCGATTAACAGAAATATTTATCTTGTTATTACAGGAGAATGTATCCAAAAGTATAAAGACGAAGACCATATTGTTACACAAAAAAGGTTAAGAAAAAAACTTGTATTCAAAAGTATTATGAAATGACTCTAGAACTTTCACCATCAAGCGTGTTAGCAGAAAAACATGTATTCAACAATATCTCTGTTGGCATTTTAAAGATTCACGATCTTCATCTTACTTTCTGCCTTCGCGTCATCCCTGTATATGATCATATGTCGATGGATCGATAATGCATTGTGAGAGAAGAATTTTATCAATGAAAACGTGCATTTACTTAACAGCCATACTTACCAATGGACAAGGAACGAGGAATTTATTGTTAAATAAATGTATAGCTCTATCAACTTACACATACTTCTCAATATTTGTTTTCATTAGGTTTTTTTCCGTATTTTAGATTAGATAACATGATGACATCTCTCTAGTAGTTTTTTAAATTATATTCACTGATAACCTTTTCAACCTAAAGGCTATGAAGCAATAAAAATTCTAAAGTGATTTAAACACAGCTTCGATAAAGAACAAGTTGAAGAGTATTTTGGTTCTCTCTCCGAATAATGAACAAGAATGTATTGTTAAATCTTTGATTTTGGTAAATAATATGCAGTTTTACAAAAAGAAATGTGAAGCACAATATACTACTAAAGTGAAGTACGCAAAAATACAGATTATAGAATTCATAATCGATAGATGACGGTACAACGTGTTCTGTTGTAGCAATTCATGGAGTATAACAAAAGAAAAATATTTTTAGACGGTTAATACAAACTTCTACTAGAAACACGCTTTCTGGCTAGGCGATATTGAAAAGGAAAAATGAGTTTGGCGAACTTTAGTTGTTAGGATTTTAAATTTTAAACACCAACCGGGAATGCATTCATTATATATTGCGTTAACTTAAATAAGTTAATGCATCCGAAGAGGTAACTGAACAAAAGTAAATTACACGATAAGTAAGAAAGAATCTTCACAACTTTTGGCCAAAAATTGACTTGAATTTCTTACAAAAATAAAAGACCATGGTAATCTTCTTTAATAGGAGCAGGTTAGTATACCAGGGAACAATAACCATGCTAGTGAATCTTTTTATCAGTTGTTCCAATTGTCTAATAAAATTCACTAAAACCTATAATGCATAACTTTTAATCAAAATAACATACAGAAAATACTCCGGTTGGCTAGTCGAACTTGATTAAGATGAATCTTTTAACTTTTGTTAACGGCAGGACTTTAACACTAAAAGTTTCTGTTTTATCATAAATCGCAGCTATATTCATTTCTTTATTTTATTTTATTTTATTTTATTAATAAATTTTTATTCTGAGCTTTCGAATCACCGATTCATCATCAGAGTTAGAATATTAAATTTAACATAGGTAGAAAACTACACAATCAATAAGACTAAGGACGTTATTCTATAAATATACCTATAACTGCACGTGATAACTTATACAGAAGAAACGTAGAACTAACGAGAGAAAAAAAGAGAAGCAGAAAAAAGAAATGTACAAATTCTCGGACTATTCTTATCTGAACTGAATAAACTTATAGTAAAACATAAAAAATAGTTGACTATAGATAAACTTTTTATATTTAACAGTTTAGAATGATTTTCTTTTCTTTTTCACATGAAACCAATGACTGAACGAAAGAGAATCCTTGGGGAAAACGTACAGAGGTACTGATCTATCTGTGCCGTT
This sequence comes from Didymodactylos carnosus, assembly GCA_905250885.1. Lineage (NCBI taxonomy): Eukaryota > Metazoa > Rotifera > Eurotatoria > Philodinida > Philodinidae > Didymodactylos > Didymodactylos carnosus. Next base: position 6,423 of record CAJNOQ010009451.1, read on the forward strand.
AAACTGTGGTGTATTTCTACGAATAGCTAGAGATCCTCTAACCAGTAGTCGATAAGGACTTCCGTCTCTAACTAATATTTCAACATTGCTGAAACTAATCAAACGACCCATTTGAATAACATGTTTACTTAGTGCTGATTTAGGTTTAAATTCAGCCAGTGTTCTATTTCAATTATGTGATGAATTATTTTGAATGCTTGTCTTATTAGCTAGACGTAAGCTTCGCCTTAAATTTTGCTGTGAATTTTTGCGTACGCGACCATTAATAATTTCTTTATTCTTTATATTAGTGGTTAGAGAAAGTAAATTAGAAGTTATATTTATTAAGGCTTTAGAAATGTCTTTTTCGTGCTCATTTATACGTCTACTGGTTTGCCTTATACTTTTCACCATATAGCTGTCATCGACATTATCACAGTTAATAGTATAAACAATTCCTGATATTTGGCTCAAATTTAATTTATCTTTATTAGGAAAATAGTCTTTTGTTGTGTTAGGAGTCTTAACAATTACTGTTAATCCATGACAGCTGTGTTGGGGGTCCGATTGGATCCACTGTGCAGTTTTTTATCTCTTACTCGGCAGTATTCATCGCTTTCGAGCTGCTCTCTTTCCTAATCAGCATTCTTCTATCCATGCACACTACCTATATCAAGTCTCGTAAATGAGTCTTACAGACAAAAAACTGGAGTTTGGGTCCGCACGGACCCGATAACAGCTATAGTGTTAGATTTATGATTTCTAACCGTGTCCTCTGTCGTCGTTTTGGCAGAACAAACATTTCTCTACCAAATGAGATGTTCCGCAGCTATGAGCGAATCTTGATAACCGATGTTTTCCCGGATGCTCCAACACCGTTCCCAAAAATGTCTTCAAAATAATATACGTTTACATACCCTGCATCACTATCAACATATCCACCTAGAAGGAGCATGATGTAGACCAATGATCCGTGCATGAAAAGCTTCAACCAGATGGTAAAAACCTTGAACTTCTCTCATACGTTCCAGTGTGGGTCCAACCGGACCCCTGAGCAGCCATAAAGTCCAAAAATGAGAACAGCTGTCAAGGGTTAATTCAGAGTTAGGATTGCTTTTATTTACAATACTTTTTAGTTGTCTTGCATATGTATAACTTGGTTTACCGACATATAATACTTCTATGAAATATGCTTTTTTCTTTACTTGGCACTTGAACATTTATTAATGAGTTATTAGATAAGCCTCTTTGTTTTTCATATGATTTGTTCAGCTGATATCCCATAATAGCCCAAACAAAAACGATCCAATTTTTTGGGTTATTTATCGATTCAGCTTCACGTGCATCTATATGCAGGTGGAGCTGAATATAGATAAATAACCCAAAAAGTTGGGTCGTTTTTGGTTGGGACACTCAACAAACTTCCATGGATAACCATTGGATGATGTCATATTTCTAATTTAATCTAATTCTTTGTGTAGTAAATTATAGTGTGAACATATTCTTATAGCTCTATTTATCAGTGAACTTACTGTTGCTTTTTTATATGATCTTGGAACTGCACTATCCCATTTAATCATAAAATTCGTAGCTGTCGTTTTCCGATAAACAGTGCTTGAAATTTAATATTTTGTCTGTGTTCTAACACCTCTAAAAACGCAATTTTTAGATTCTGTTCATATTCCATAGTAAATTTTATAGATGAACGTATCGTTTCCTGTGTACAATCTCATAATAATAAACTAGGAAAATTTCTATCTCGTATAATAAGTCCGTTGAGAAACAATAACTTCTCACTAAAAAATACAGCTGAATTTTTAAATCTTTTACGTAATAATGCGCATTTATCTAAATATAAAATGCTTAGCTTCGATGTTGAAAACTTATTTACGAACATTCCGATAGAGGAAACAATAGACATCATTTGTGATAAATTATATTATTCGGATCCTAAATTAAGGCGTTATGATATGAGTCTCGTCGATATTTCTAAATATACTAGTTGCCAGAACCATTATAAACTTATTGAAACATTGAAATTCAAATTATGCAACACGTTTTTCTCCAGCCGCCCGAAAAATAGTACGAGTGATTTTGACCTAATAAGGAAAAAAGTAGTTTTTGTCATACAGAAATCATTCAAAAAATCGTTAGTTGGCAAACTTATATGTGCCGGTTGTCGTTGACTTTTTCGAAACAATTCCAGAGAAAAAGATCTCATCAGTTTTACGAAAAAAACCATTTCATTCAATGATTTGTTTTGTCTAGTATCAAGTTAATGTCGACTATTTCCATCAACAGTTCATTTCAAAGAGAAGAAAAACTGAATAAATTATATCGTTTACAATATCGAAATAGTTTAATTTTTTATGTAAATAACTTAGGTAACTAACCAAGATAGCGTAATCGGCCATGCCGAGTCGTGTGGGGATGTTTATTGTTGGTTTCAAACATATCTAAAGCCAGTATATCAATATTTTCTAATTCCAGCATTCTGCCGCTATGTTGCGTATACAGCGGATAGTTTGAAAATCATGTTATGCTGACTTTAGATCGGTTTGAAACCAACAATAAACATCACCACACGACTCGGCATAGTCGATTACCCTATCCTGACCCGTTTTAGGATGACCTAAGGTCAACTAACCGAAATCAGGGCTCTCGGGAAAATGCTTATAGTTCCTGAACGGAACAAGGTAGCAAGCTCATCCTTGCGTAGTTTTGTAAGGACAGTATGGCAAATCGTACCCACCTAGAAGAATCAAAATTTCTATGGATAAATTTTGAAAAGTAATTTTTTTTAAATCTTAGTTGGTACAGTGGTGAAGAAAGGTCAGAAATTTCAAATAAGGAGGGGACCTTTCCAGGTGTCAAATTCCGTTTTCAGTGGTATTATTCCAGTTAACCGAGGAAAGCGTTGTCCATAAAATACTAGAAGGAATTATTCTTTCAAGGTTTATGGATTTTTTTGTTTCGCTAGTAAAACAGGTACAAAACACAACAATTTTAGTATCTCGATAAAAACAGCAAATTTTGGGCTGAAATTTCTATTTGTGATTGTTCTAATAGTCCATTAACATCATAGGAAGAATCAGCATTTCAGCTTCTCTAGAAAATAATCTATTGAATTATCCTTGTTTTTAAGGAAAACTATAATTCAATATTTTTACAATTTAATTTTGTTTTATGTATTTAGAATAGCAAACGTAACAACAACTTCGACAAATGACCAAACATATAAAGGGCAAATAAAAAAATTTTTTTAGCGTTTGTAGCGAATGGTGGAAATTGATGTGAGAGATTTAGTTGAAATCTATCTCCTATTTTTGGCTTATATAAAATTATTAAGTTCACGAGCCGGAGGGATTACCCGATTAGCCATCTACTCCACTTGGCATAATAATATTAAACTTCATCGTTTATAATCCATGACAAAGCTTTTAAAACATTAACCGTCTTAGCAAGGAACACATTTGAAATATTTACGGTTTGAATGTATTTTCCTTTGTATGAATTAGAGATACGACGTAAATACGCGGACTCGAACTCTTGTGTCACTTTTAGCTTTGTGTTACATTTTTGTATTTTTTACAGCAGTAGGTACAACGATGAGGTTTTCATAAGTGCGACTCATCACAATCTAATAGAGGCTATGCCTATTCTTTCATATAGTCGTATTGAGATACAGAGATTTAATTATCAAAGAAGGAAAAACTTCAGACAATGATCGATAGAAAACAAAAAGGACGGGGGCGATTATTTGATGAAATCGGCCCCTGCTCGAATTCCATCGAAACACACATGGTTAGATGCAGAATAAACAGGAGAACATTTCTAGCCACTCGACAGACCTTGGAGTTACTCTAAG
>CAJNOQ010009452.1:0-10269 GCA_905250885.1 Didymodactylos carnosus
GACTCACATTCTGAATAACTGTAAATAAAATTCACAGTACAGAAAAACAAAAAAGGTATTTGTATTTAAGCAAAACATAATCAAGACAAGCCGGTACCGGTATGAAATTTGTATACCGGTGGCCGGTACCGGTATCGCAATTTTGATACCGGTTACACCCCTGCTTCAGGTCCAGGTGGCTCCTGCGATTTTGTATGCAAAAGCTTTAATTCTGTCAGATGTTTTTAACAGCAATTACAATTTAATTATATCGAGTGATTTTGCTTTTAGAGGTGTTCTGGACCACAACGACGATCATTCAACACAGCTTCAGTTTGTGCACAACAACGTGAAAAGCTTTTAGATGTACATCGAAAAGGAATGAGACATCTTTATAGTTCACTAATGACTTTGAATCGTTCAATTTCGATTAGTGGTTATTGGATAATGCAATAACAAATAGTGCAAGTGTGTCGTCCGGAACTATGGGTTTCATCACCATAATTTTATTATTTCATGTTCTGATAATGAACACGAACTGTTTAGTTGGAGTCAACAGATTCTGAACACAAATCATAGCCTGGAACGGATAATTCCGAATTCAGAAACAGATTTTGATAGTCTATTATCATTTCCAAATTTATTTAATATAACATATGTTGATGTTAAAAAAACTGTACCATGTCAAAAATCCAATTCAATTGCTTGTCATAAACGAATGGTTCAAAATGGTAAGAGTCAGTGTTCATTTAATCTTTGTCATACAACAAATTCAACACGGATGATTGAAGTAATATTTAAATATGAAGAAACAAACAATCTCGTGACAATGTTAGTGATGTGTCATCTACTCACAACTGACGAGAAAAAACGATATCAAACTGACGGTGTTGCAGAAGAGGAAATCTGCCATTTTGTTACACCACAAACGAGCTATTTTATATGTATTAAGAATTGATAATCAATCCTCAAAGGTAAATTCAACGAACAAATAACCCTTTTAATATTAGACTTTATTTTTATTCTTGATAAAATCAGTTGTCTTTTCTATCCATATGTAACAAAGTTTTTTTTTTAATGTATGAGGAAAAAAATGTTATAGTTCCTTGAGTACGACACCATTCTTTTTGAACACAATAAAAAAGAAACTTTAAATTTTTTTTATTGATTCTGTTTTTGAATTGGAGCTGAACGAAAAAAAGCAAAGGAGAAACGTATAATTAAGATTTATCGGACTTAGTGGAATACTTTCATGCATCGTAGCTTCTCTAACACTGGCTACAAAATCATGAATCACATATATATTACTTTTATTGAAAATTTGGTGCTCTATTGAACGATCTGATTTTCTAGAAAACCTTGAAGGCGAATTTTTGTTTTAGCTCACATCAGTCTTATTCCCAGAAAATATTTGAAACTGTATATTCGATACAATTTTCGCGTTCTTCAAGCTTTTCACTCTGACGTGGTAAGAAAAGGACAAATAGGAGAAGATTTTTATAATTTTTGGGCTTGCGCATGGATCTTTAGGAAGAAGATCATGATTTGAGCAATTTTCAGGGTAGACTTAAAAAACTGGCGCATTTTTAACTTTGAATCACAGTTTTTTGTTTCTAAGTTACTGAGTAAGAGGGTCAGGCTGGTTGATGGTTCGATTTATAATAATCAATTAAATTATTTGCTTTATTCTGCTGATTCTGTAACTTTGTTTTGTGGAACGAAGGATGTTTCTTTACGTTATCAGACGCCGGGTCAAGTGGTACACAAAATGAAAAATCTTGTTCAGACCATGCATCAAAAGTATACAAAAATAACAAAAATAAATATAGTGACAGTTCCATCACGATACGACAAACCTATATTAAATAAAATAAAGAAGTATAACAATTTATTGAAAGACACATTTGCTAATGATAAAGCAGTTGCAGTTGTTTCAATCGATTCAGAAAGGAAGTTTTTGGAATTTGATAAATTACATCCGAATGGAGATGGAATTGATCATATTACTCCAAAATTGAAAGAAACAGCATAGGAGCTTGCCTCCGCAAGTTACTTTGTTATGATAAACTATCCCATTTCTTACTAAAAACTGTCGTAGGAATGAGCTCTTAGCTGATGATTTTAATTCTGATCCTGAAAGTTCTACAGTTATATTCAACCTATTGCGTGAATCTGTATCTTTATTTCATTTAGTTCCGTCTGGCTTTCATTCTACCACTTTAGGAAATAGTCTTTTAGATAATGTTTACTATCCTTCTATATGGCTTTCACCAACAGTTTCTTATTTCGATGCCATTGGTAAATCTTATCATCAAGTGATACTTTGTGAATTCCCATCTATCTCAGTGTTATCTAAGTCTACTGTTCGTAAGGCGTGAGATTATAAAAGTTGTAAACTGGGATATCGCTCTCATCTATACCCGTCAAGTATTTTTTAAATATTAAAAATGTAGATAGAGCTTTAGAAACTTTTGAGTCCTTTGTAAACTGTTCTATCGATTTACACGTTCCATTGGAAATAGTGAAACCACGTCAGAAAATATTCTTTCGGCCTAGAAGGCAGTTTTATGTTTTTCGTCGGTATCGTGATAAGTTAATTATGAAAATAAAGCGTAATAAGTCTGAAACAAATTTAGATAAGCTTCATTTACCTAGAAATAACACAATAAACGAGCTGAGAAAAAGCAGAAAAAAATATTTTGATAATCTGTCAAACAAGTTTACTAGCTCAGAGATTTTTGGAAAGGAATAAATAAAGTTAAAGACAATAGTTCAGATTTACCGGCTACAGTTTTTTCAGAAAATAAACAAGCGCAAGATGATGCGATGAAGGCAGTTTTATTTAATGAATTTTTTTCTGAGTATTTTAGTCCAATATCAGGACTATGTTTAAAACCAAAAGTTTTCATAAATGATGTGTTTCAAATGTCTGTACCTAGTAGAGAACAAATATATGTAGCAATCAGTCGTTTGCGCGACGACACAGGATGTGGAGCAGATCAGATCAGTGTACGTTTATTAAAAGAATATGTCACGGAACCTATTGATCTTATTCATCATATTTTCTCTTTATCTATTGAAAACGGCGTTCATCCGTTGCTGTGGAAACACGCTGATGTTGTGCCGGTTCATAAAAAAGGGCCAAAAGCACTCGTTAGTGAATATAGGCCCGTTGATTATCAATTCACAGTAGAGTGTTAGAATGTTTCATTTATGATGAATTAGTTTCGTATTTAACGAAACACAATTTCTTTTCGCCTGTTTAATTTGGTTTTGGTCAAAAACCAAGCACAACGAATGCTCTAATTTATTTGACACATAAAATATAAGATAAGCTAGAGGCTGGTGACGATTCAATATTAGTTACATTTGACTTTGAGAAAGCGTTTGACCACGTCCCATATCAAATACTGTTAACGAAACTGAATGCGTTAGGAATAAAAGAGCAGGAGTACAAATGGTTTAAAAGTTATTTGACAAAAAGAAAACAAAGAGTGCGCGTTGGATCCTGTGAATTTAAACGCGGCTTTTGGAGGAACAAATGAAAATCTGGATTGACTAAATGCTAGTTCACACAGAGTGAATCTGGTCGACGAATGTTTGGTGTTGTTGTAGGCGTAGACGGCATAGTTTAAGTAGTGGTCCCAGTCTTCACTATTGTGATGGCGATATTTAGAGAGTTGCTGGCAAAAGGTGCCGTTGAACCTTTCCACTTGGCCGTTTGTCTGGGGACGGTATGCCGTTGAGAAGACATGCTTAGTGCCAATCATTTTGGTAATCGCCTGCGTTAATTCATTGTTGAAATGTGATCCTTGGTCGGTTATCAGACATTCGGGAGCACCATGATTCAGAATGAATTCTTCCATGAACATTGTTGCTGTGGTAAGGGCATTGTTGGCAGGAACCGCTTTAGCGATGACGTATTTGGATAGTAAGTCTGTTATGACTAAGACGTATCTGTTGCCATCAGATGATTCCTGTTGCGTTGGTCCCCACCAGTCCATGCCCAACACTTGAAACACTTCGTTTGGAGGAGGGATTGGTTTCAAATGCCCTGGATGTTTTCTTCGTTGGATATTATATTGGGAACATTCAGGACAAGACTGAACATAATTTTGGATTGTCTCAAACATTTTTGGCCAATTATATTTGCTCTTCAGTTTGTTATACATTCTTTCAATACCAAAATGTTCACTCAATGGATGATCATGATTGGCAAACAGGGCAGCTTGGATCACTGTTTGTGGAAGATAAGGCAGGGGAGTTGGACAGTTGGATGAATTAGTTCGATGTAGAATGCCGTCAATCATTTTGTAGTTGGTTTTAGTTGTCGAATTGCACCGAGCAATCTTTTCTTGAATAATTTTGTCTTGCAATTGCTCAGATCGGATCTTCTCATCACTAAAGTCGAGCAAGGTAGAAGAAGATGCTGACTGTAGTTGAGGTGCAGGAGTATTGGGTATTGGTTGTGGTGGCGGTGAGTATAAGGCTTTGGATGTGGATCTTGCTGTAACTGGGTTGAGAAGTACTTCCACCGCTGTTTTATTTGCTTGGTGGCTTTGTGATGTTGATTTAAACAACTTCCGAACTAACAGAAAGAAAAGAAGTGTTTGAATCTTCTTCCAGGAATTATTTTTGGAAGATGGTTGGTGGGTGATATTCGGTGCTGGTGTAGCCTTGGTTCAGTTTCAAACTATGATTCTGGTTGTTGGGACCAGTCATTTTTTGATCGGTTTTCGGTGTTGCTGTTCACTAGTGTTTGCCATCTGAAAAGATAGTCTGCAGCAGAATTGTTCTTGCCCAGAATATATGGCAGTATATGACAATATATGGATAAGCACGGGGAATAAATACAACATTCGATATAATCAACTTTCCAAGAAAATATATCACTGGTATGTCACCATTTGGAGTTTTAGGATTATTGCCGTTGGTACCGTTATCTGTATTTAACACAAAGTAAAATGACTGTGATGCAATTAGACGATTAATAAGTGTCATTAAAGGCATATCAAACAGTGCAAGGATTTTGTCTGATCGTTGAAATAGTGTATTAACTACTTGGCGCAGTTCATCACGAGATAGATAATCAAAATTTTTTTTCCCATTTACCAAATCATCTAATGATTGGTGAATTTTATCATAATATATTTCATTTTCAATTGTTGGTAGTGATTGTTGTACGACAATATTGACTACGTTTTGAAGTGTCTTCATGTGATTATAAAAATAGACTAGTCGATCTTGCAGGATTGTCATTGAATGACGTGTTTGATTCAGTTCTTCAACAATGGCATTTCCAGTATCCGCTAATGACACGAGATTTGCCACTGTTGATTGTAAAATTTTATCATCAGATAAAATATGATCTAATAACTGCTGTTGTGTGTCTTTTATACTTGATATTTGGATCGAATTATATGCTGACGTACCTAGTGCCACGACACTTGTACCAAGACTAAAATATTCTATACCCTGTCGTTTGTTCCGTACTAATGCACGTTTTGAATCAATATTATCCCAAGCATCCATAAACCGGTCGTTGAACGATTTTTTCGATGAATTGGCCATAGTCAGAAGAATTTCAGAGTTTTGTTGGTCGGTTGATTTTGCTAAGTTCTTTTTAACAGCAGGACTATTATTATCGGTACATATTTTTAATTTTCGGTAAAATTTTGGAGGAAGCAAATCACAGCCAAATTGAAAAATCGGAATCGTGATCGCAATGCCTGTTGTTTCCGTCAGATACAGAAGTTTACCGATTTTTTCTACGAGCAATTTCGTTCTTTTATCAATTATAATCGTATCATTCACTGGCTTATGCCATGAATAAGCGCTATCGATAATGGATGATAGGGTGAACGACACGACAACGACGAATAGAAAGAAATGCATAATATTTCTATAAATAAATTACGTTGCGTTTAATGTGAAACCAAAATTACTATCTAACTTTAGTGAAGGAAATGTTTTTTACTATACCTGCAATTATCTGAAGGGAGAATAAATTAAGATACAAAGGTAAACTTACTCTGTGGTGCTAATTTAGAACGGATTTAATTAAATTTAATTATCTGGTGTTAAAAACTATACATACATAAAGGTATAATATACTGTACTAAATGAATTCCATGAGAAGTAGAAAATGAATGAGATTTTGTCATTATATGAGGCATAAAATTTTTAATTCAGTAAAGAAGAAAGAGCGTTCCCTACAAAATTACAGTAGCTACTTCCAAGTTTGTCTATTTTTGTTCAGAGTGACGAAACTGAACAATAAGGAGATGAGAGAATGCATTTTTGCGTGATTTCTTTGAACAGAAATTTCTTATTGAAGGAAGAAAAAATATGTATTTTTTTTGCACATATGGTCTACATCATTTCCAAATGTTTTGTCTGTGTTTGTGTGTTACATCAATCGAGAGGAATAAATGCAGATTGTACTTTTCATCACCAACGCTTTGTTATGAATGAACATCAGTCACACCCTTTAATAAACCAATAAATCGTCTACACATTTTGTTTGTGATACAGATATATCAGATATAAGTAATAGGTGATATAAATGACTCTTCCAGACCACTATCCATTTCAAATTGAACGACCGGTAGCTATTTCGAATAACTCAAAAATGAAATGAGATAAAGTCATGCGGTTTTCAACATGCGAAGCCCACACCTGGGAGTATCTTTCCATAGGCAGAAACGTTTTTTCAAAAATTTCAGAAACCGGTTTCGAGAAGGTCGTTGGAAGACTATTTTGTAAATCCACAAATTAAAATAGAAAAAATAGATTGATTTTATTTCATGTCTAGATAGTCCAAAATGTCCTCTACAAAATGAGATCTAAGCAAAATCTCGGTTTTTCCTGGTTCGGTCGGGGCAGCGATTTTCCTGAAAGCTCCAGAACTCGCAGTTTTTTGAGCTCTCAGCAATGCATGAAAATATAGGTTTTCGACCCTTTCTTAATTTCATGATAATGTTTGTTTTCAGAAGAAAATTTAAGAACCTAGTAGAGGCGTATACTGGGTGAAATATCCATTTTTACGGTGCCGAAAATTTAAAGTTGAGCACTACTTTTTTTCCAGTTAAATCATACATCATTTGAAAGAGCGCATCGAACTGAGTAAGAAAAGATGGTTTTAGCTTTTCAAAACATGTTTTTCAAGTCGAAAAATTTTAGGAACTGTAATTTATGACCCAAAGTCCTGGCGTTTGATTTCTTTTGAAAAAACTCGAAAAAGTACTAAATTCTGCGAAAATTCCAAAAGTCACGTCATTCGACTCAGTGTTTGATGCTAATTCTCAATACGACTTTATTTTGTCGAAAAGTCAAGTCTTGATGGAGAAAATGGAAAAATACGAGTCCCATTTTGAGCAGAAATGGCGAAATTTTATTAGAAATAAAATTTTAAAAAAACGATATATACTTTTGTAGCTTGTTGTCTAACGAATAAGATGAGATAACAATTTTGGCTAGAACTATTAACTGAAAAACCTAGATAGATTTTTAAAATGAGCTGGTACCATTTTGAAGGAGCCGATGTTGCTTGTCAAAAGCCAGAACACTAATGCTTTCTCAATCAATTCAACATCGTTTTTAGAATCATCAGTTTTTGATACTAAATCCGAAAAAATTAGTGTGAAAACTTGAAAGAGCGATAAAGCAAAAATTTGAATTATTTTAAGAACAGACGTTTTTTTCCCCACAAAAGGTACTGTTAAACCTTCTTAGATTGTAGAGAACACTTGATTACATATATCCTGAACTGTTTTCAAAGAGCCGATAAGTATTCGCGGAGTTATAAATCAATTAAAATTAAATTTTAGCAAAAAACTTAATTGCTAGACCTATTTTTAAAAAGCTTAGAGCTCAGTCAAAAATTGTCGTAGAAACGTCCTTTTAGCGTAGTTTGGCAGCCAATGATCTATAGTTATAGTTTCATAAAAAATTGAAAGAAAAATGTTTTTACGGTATTATAACTCTGTATCAAGCAACGCAGCTTTTTTCTTCATTAAAAGATATTTATAGTTTCGTCAGTGTTAGCCTCCACAGGAAAGAATAAAATCTCTCAAAACGTCAAAACTAAAACTGACTCGGTGTGTACAAACAAAATGCGCTCTTTCAAATGATGTATGATTTAACTGGAAAAAAAGTAGTGCTCAACTTTAAATTTTCGGCACCCTAAAAATGGATATTTCACCCAGTATACGCCTCTACTAGGTTCTTAAATTTTCTTCTGAAAACAAACATTATCATGAAATTAAGAAAGGGTCGAAAACCTATATTTTCATGCATTGCTGAGAGCTCAAAAAACTGCGAGTTCTGGAGCTTTCAGGAAAATCGCTGCCCCGACCGAACCAGGAAAAACCGAGATTTTGCTTAGATCTCATTTTGTAGAGGACATTTTGGACTATCTAGACATGAAATAAAATCAATCTATTTTTTCTATTTTAATTTGTGGATTTACAAAATAGTCTTCCAACGACCTTCTCGAAAACCGGTTTCTGAAATTTTTAAAAAAACGTTTCTGCCTATGGAAAGATACTCCCAGGTGTGGGCTTCGCATGTTGAAAACCGCATGACTTTATCTCATTTCATTTTTGAGTTATTCGAAATAGCTACCGGTCGTTCAATTTGAAATGGATAGTAGTTCATAGAACGATAATGATATTGGCATAATTCTATGCATTTCCGACCTATTTTCTGCTAGGATACTCCTATGAGATCTCATAATTTAGGATCGTGTCATGATCCGTTTATATCTATTGTCAGCACATTTTCTTGTTCGAATTCGAACAAAAACCTATGACTTTTACCTGTGACTTTTTACCTAATTTCATTAGGACTCTAAGCGAAATCGCAGTAGGGTTCTGGTGGGATATGCCTGGGAAGCTGGAGATTCAGAGGGCTATTACTCAAGGAGTATAGTAGTCGTTATTTTGCTTGTGCTTCTTATAGGATTTGGTTTTTTCCTTTGTGTTTATGGATGGCTGGTGTTTATACAAACAATGTTTGTAATTATTTACATAATTATCAACGGTTAGTCTGGCAGTGTTGTGGTTCCGTGGATCCTGATGTGTGCGTCCTGTTACAAAATTGTGAACTCGTGACCCAGTTCATCAGAACGTCAACAAATAACATCACATTGGAAGAAAAAAACTCAATACGTTCTCAACTAAGAATTGAAGACATGTTTAAAAATTCATTATCATCATCCAACAAACACTTATTGGTATCAACAACTACCAGATATTGTTCAAACGCGTTCTATTCATTAATGTACAACGTTGATGCAATGAATTCATGCTTAACACAAATTCAAGAGGCAACGAAAAACAATCATTTTCTTCAATCTGTTATCGAAGCATATGGATTATATGATAAAGTATTCGAACAGAATTCGAATAATGAAGTCGTCAAATGTGTATTTAAGCCAATTTATAATTTTCATTATAATTTAGTTTTAAATACAACCTCATTCGTCATCACCAGTCATAAGACATCATTACCGGGTTGGTTCACATCAATAATAGTTAACTCTTCTATTATTTCTTTGTTATCGTTGTTCGTTTTTATTAATTGTATGTATAAAATAATTCAATCTTGTCGTCGTCAGAAGAGAAGAAATTATGCCTGTCATTTACGATCATTTTCTTTGGAAGATAATGACATTTAAAGTTTCAAATAAATACATTAGTTGCTTTTTTTCCTCGTTCTCCTTTTTTTCAAGTATTAATCATAAGAATTTGTAATATTCTTTATTTTGTATTCTTATTTTGTATATATTTGGATTCTTTATTTTGTATATATTTGTATTCTTTATTTTGTATGTAAAAAATAAGATTTTATTTTAAAATACAGGGATTTCTACATTACCAGCCTTTACTACTAGAAGCACAAACACTTGGAAAATGTAGACTACAATGCACCGTTTAGGTTTCATTTTTGATTTTAAAAGAGTTCATATACCTCGTAGTTGAGGATTCTATATGTATGAAATCGTTAATGCTAATATGACTTCTGTAAACGTCTCACAGAGTAATGAAAGTCGTCTTTGACATTCTTATGAAGATTTTGACCTGAAGAAAGAAGAAAGTTTATTTCCTGCTCGAAAAATCTTGTTTCCTGTGCATAATCCAGCTTGAAGAACAAGAAAAAAGGCAAATATCTGGATCAAGAAAGCTCTCTCTCCAGAGAACTTTTCTTTACGCAATGGACCACCATGTTTTACCAAGTTTACTCTTCGAGAACACGATGTAATTTCACTTCAGGCTCAGTTAGAGTTTG
>CAJNOQ010009453.1:0-10269 GCA_905250885.1 Didymodactylos carnosus
GTGTGATATCTCAACAGACTGTGGTCTTCTCTCTCTCTTCTCCATATGTTTTCTTCCGCGTCATCTTTATAGTAACGATATAAACTTGAGATCTCTTACTCATGTATTAAGTAAACTATGAACATGTGATGTGACAACTGTCTAGATTTGTTCTGTATTTCACTGAAATAAAAAAGTTTATATTAAAAAAAAAATATTCACCGGTGAATAAATTCACCGATGCGACTTTTGACGGCTTCCCTTACATTTAGTGAAACAATGTGCTATTTAGAAATGCAATTTGCTAAAAATTCATATCCAACAAAATTACGGCGAGAAGAAATAGCACAGTTAGGTGGAATACCAAACAGATTATGGTTTTGACTTCGATATGATTCACTACGTGTGTGTGGATAAAAGATTTGTTTTTTAAAAGTAAATAAATAATGTAAATACAATGGGTAATAACATGAATAAATAAATAAGAGCTATGAAGAATGATGATTGTCTATTGAGGAAAGACACACGAGGAAAGTATTATGAGAGCTCAAAAAATGAACTGAGATGATTGTATGCGTTGTCAGCATTCTATGAATTTCCTTTAGGAACATGCACAAACACTGATTCATACGAAAGGACACGAATCAACATCTGCTAGAACCGTCCCAAATGAGATTATTCTATAAAATGAAAGTCGTATTGTTCCCCTGTAATTTTTACTATCTTTTAGCTGAAAAGTGTTTACTGTTTACAACTTCATACAACGTTTCCACTGAGTCAGCTGGTCTCATAATTAGTTCTCAAACGGTTTTTCAATGTTTTCAAATTAAATTAAGCTTTTTAATTAATAGTTCCAACTGAGAAACTTTGTTTATATATCAAAAGACGCAGAATTTAATTCTATGTAAGATAATAAGACTAAAACCCTGGATTCGGAACGTTTTACTGCTTATAGCCAAAAAGCTAAAGTCTGTGAAAAATAGGTTCAAAAGTTAGGTTTTTGTAGGTTTATCAGCTTTTTGGACAGAGAAATTATCTTAGAAGATTCAACTGCAAAATTTCGAAAAATATGTGAGAAGATGCAGAATTTTCCGGTGAATCTTCTGATGTTTTCAAAATTCTTGTGGAACCTGTTTTTGGATCAAATCAAATATTTTTCTATTGTCAGTCAGTCGAAGTTTGACAGCTCGGCACCCTTCAATATTTTGAATGATGCCCAAGCGAGAAAAATGCTCTCAGAGATTTATGGCGGCCAGGATGCAAAATATCAAAAGAAGAATTCATATTCGGAGCTAGAGAATTTTGGTAAAATCCATACTGGGTTCATGGGTCATTGAAAAAGAATCTTGGCATATTCATTCAACTATGATTTTAGCAAGAAGTTACGTCCTTTCAGAGTTTCTTCAAATTTACCACAGAAGTAAAAAAGTCAATGATAGTATTTGACGAAACTATTTTGCAGTGACGTCTGGCTAAAATCATAGTTGAATGAATATGTCGAGATTCTTTTTTAATGACGCATGAACCCCAGTATGGATTTTACCGAAATTCTTGTATTGTCTTATTTGATATAGCTCTAAAGAAACTAACTTCTCTTCTATTCATTCAGAACTGAAGAAAAAGAAATCCCCGTGCGATGCAACATGAAAATATTATATCTTAATAGTCGACTTTTATACTAACCCCCTCATAATAGACGACTACCTTATCTGCTTCTTTTCCCGTCAAATCGACTTCTAAATGGTAGTCTATTTCGATAATTTTTTTCATTTCCTAGTAGCGAAACATAGTGGAGGGAAAAGTTTTATGTGATTGTTTTTCTTAATTTGTTATTGTTTGTTGACCTAGGATTCACTTGGTTCTTTTTAGGATTACGTTTGTTTTTAAATGATTTTCATTTTTCTTTTCTGTTTTGGTTTTGTGTTCTAATTCCGTGTATCATTTTCAACATCGTTTCTAATATGCTTTTAATTTCTTTTTTTCCACCAAAATCAATATTATGCTAGAACTTTTACTAATATTTTCTTTTTCCGCTGCCTCTTTTAAAGAAAATAAGTGTAGTTAAGGTGCCGGAAATTAAAAATCACAGCAAGTACTTTTTTCCTTTTTTTCGTACATGGCTCCAGAGAGAGAACGAAAGTGATTATAAAAAAGCAGCTTTTAACATTTCAAAAATTGTTATACGAGGAGCGGCCATACTGAATAAAAAAACGTTCACAGTATGGTTCACATAGTTCACCTCAAAACATATCGGATGTCCCAGGTAAAATGGCCCTTTTTTGTTTTTGCGATAACTTCATCATTTTTTGTACAATCTGCTCAAACTTTTTTTAAACGATGCGCCATTTAATTCTCTGCAAAAACATGTGTCACCAATTTGGATGGATAGTTGTACAAGTAAAATTACAGAATGAACCAGCAAAAAATCCAACATCATTATTTGCAATTGAGATTTTAGGAGAAGAAAATCATGAGGGTGGAATTGTCAGCCGACCATTATCGGATACAAAAAGAGCCGAAATAGGTATCAACCTCACTTTATATATTCTCGGTAAAGTTTTTTATTTCAAAATGGTGGAACATTCCATTTTTGGAGAAAACAGGATCGAAAACAGGAAACAGGATTGAAAAATATACCAAATCTTTGTTTTCTCGTGACGTTTAGACATTCACACCAATTTTTTCTTATTCTGATTCAGCGTATAAAACTGGCTCTAGAAATATTATTTGGATCCTTATCACATATAACATGGCTAAATTAAGAATTAATGTTATCAGAGACCAAAATCGCGTTGATTGGAACAAGCGTTAACTGGACCAAGAAAATTCGCAAAGAGAATGGAGATAAAAAGAAGACGCCCAACGTGGGGCTCGAACCCACGACCCTGGGATTAAGAGTCCCATGCTCTACCGACTGAGCTAGCCGGGCCAAATGAAGTAACAAGGATGAAGAAAGTGCTCACTGTATGTCTGTTTTATCTGTAGCCTTTCATAACTATTCATTATCACATATTATAAATCGAATTTCAAACGAGTGTTTAATTAGTTTAGTTAAGCTGTATTTATTATAGATATGAAAAGAAAAGTTAAAAGTATGTGAATGCAGTAGAAAGCCAAATATTTAGTTCTAATACACAGATTGTCGGAAGATTGAGCCCATATGGACGACTAGAATATTTAACTTTTCATCAATAAAGCTGCATGGGATACTCGATCAAAGGCTTTGCTAAAGTCTAAAAATACTGTAAGTACAGGATCTCATACGGTAATACTATTAGCTATGAAATCAACTATATCTATAAGGGGATTGACTGAGGAATGGCTTCAAACAAATTCGAGGTTAAGTTATTTATTCGAAGAAATCATAAAATATGCATATATACCGCTCTCTCAAACACCTTTAACTCTTTACCCGGCATAGCGGTTCCAGAAGAGCTACTGATGAAACAACTACTGGAATAGAACATTGGTGTCTCCAATATGGCAATAGTATGGACAGATCGGTTAGGCGCACTCTCGTTTGTGCAGAGTAGTCTGGTCACTCCAGTGACCATTGCGGGGGAATGACTTGAAAAAGTCCTATTTTTGTCTTTTCGTAAATTTGATATAGTTCAACCAAAAAACATCGCAGAGAGCTCGAGAACATCTCACTTTGCAGAGAATTGTTTGCTCTATCATTCTACGTAGTCTGAACAAAATTTTATTGCCGGGTTCTAGGTGCAGAAAAACTACAGTGGTTATAAAAATTGATCAGCTGGGTGTCAAGGCCCGACGCAGAATAGAGGGAGCACTCCATATTTGCGATTATATCTACTACATTTATTGACTTCGGCGTTGGGACGACTTTGAGACCTCTTGACAATACCTCCATTTGGATTTGGCTTAGTTGTACATTCGACTTAGTGACTACATTTGATGTGTGGATTTTCTTGTTGTTTATGGATATTGCTTGTCCTAGCTGTTGTTGTTCATGAAGAAGTTTCTGCAGTTTTCCTTCGTGTCTCTCTGCTAGAATTTCTCTCGTCTTCTTATCGTGCCTATTCATCCATTCGAGGTCACTTTTGTGATCACGTCGAGGAACGGCTTGCATGTACGAACTCAAAACCTTTTCTTGTGCGACTAATTCAATCCGAAGAAAAGATCTCTGTCGTTGGTGCCAGTCAAGTGTGTTATTTCTAACCTTGACCATCGTAGCTCGGAGTAAATGAGTGTTTCGTAGATAATGTGTCATATTGTTCATCCGCATACCAGGGGGAACCACACCATTTTCCTTGCATCGTTTTCCTTGCATCAGGAAATAAATCTGCTCACTTATTCGCATCAACTTTTGGTGCATTCTCTCCACATTCTTCGCGATGGCATATACTCTCTGACCATAGAGGACAATAGTGGGATGGCAGAAGAAGAAGATTAATGATCTCTCTCCTCCAGTATCACCGTCTTGTCGTCCCGCTATCATAGAGCATAAGCGAAAGAACGAGAAACAATATGTACGAACGAAAAAAGAAGAAGAACTGTCGAGAAGGAGTGTGTGCCTGTGTATATAAGAGAGTGTGAGTGTATGCATCCTACTGGTACCTTCATCCGTCTGATGAAGGTGCCGGTCGACACCGAAACGTTACATTTTTTCTAATAAAGAAAGATCTTTAATACGGAAGAGTATTCAACTTGTTCAATTCATTATGTCCTTCGAATCAAACAGAAATCAAGTCATCGATTTTGTAATTCATCTTTTTCGGAGACAAACCGACGAAACAAAATACATTTTCACTAATCGATAGCTTATGGAGTTCGTTACAAAACGTTTCCCCAAAGTTTTTAAATTCCAAGCTTTATTATTTTTTGCCATCGATCTGCAAATGGTCATTCCAGTGACCAAAGGGGGGTAAAGGATTAATAGCATCGGTAATAATGTAACTGGTCTGTAATCAGAGCATATCTGGGAATCATTAACCTTAAAAAAAGGTAAAGCCTGTCCTAATTTCCAGCAGTCAGGAAATACTTTTTTAATTAGTGCTTCATTGAAAAAATCTGTTACCATTGGTGAGATAATTGGTGTTTTAACCTTTCCAATCAAAATTTTGATGTCGAAAATTTAAAAGTTTTAATTAAGTATTTTTTAAAGATAAACATAAAACTCGAACATAATATATTCGGGGACCTTGAAGGTTTTTTATTCTTGTTCTCCATAATAAACTGAATCTGAAAAATAGTGTTTCGATACTACTCAAGTATGGTATGACCTAAAAAGTTTTAGGTTTTCACTAAAATCTCGTTCATGTTCATATCATCGACAAAGAATTAAAGTTTATTTAGAGTTAAAGAAAAGTGCTTTTTCGTATACAGCACACTTGATAACCTGGAAAATTTTCTATTCTTAGCGAGGGGTACTGCCAAAAAGTTAAGAAAAATTTTTAAAATTGTTTAATTTTACCATGAGGATTTTTCTGTTTCACTATGTTTGAAAATTTTTCTGAACTTTTTGACGGTACCCCTCGCTAAAAAGTAGAAAAGTTTCCAGGTTCTCAAGTGTACTGAATACGAAAAAGCACTTTTCTTTAACTCTAAATAAAATTTAATTTAGTTCTATCAATAATATGGGTGCAAAAAGCTTGAAGTTTCTCTAGATAGGAGATGAAGCCAATATTTTTATATCATTCGACTTGCCATAATATCTCGAAAAAAGCTGCGTACCGGTTTAGGAAAATATTGTTCCTTTGTTGAGAAAATAAACTGAAACAGGCTGCAAAAAACAAGAAAATTCACAATTTGAACTTTTCAAGCGAGTTTTTTGCGGAAAAATGAAAGTTGTCCAAAACTTCTGAAACACATCAGTCAATTCAGTTTTTGATACTGATTGAAAATATAACATTGGTTTTGCAAAACAATAGAATTTTGACGGCGGAAATTGCAAAATCAAGTGAATTTCCTTGTTTTTTGCTGCCTGTTTTAAAAAAATCATTTTCTCAACAACGGAACAATATTTTCCAAAACCGACACGTAACTTTTTTCGTGCTATTATGACCAGTATACACGAATAAAATAGGAGTTGATAAACGTCATACACATGATTTATCTCTTTTTCTTTCTTGTCTGTCGTCATAGATCGTACCTCGCATTTTCTAACGCACCAGATGGATCCTGTTGTATTTCACTAATAATTGATGGTAGAGATGGTTGGAATCTCGGAATTAGTTCTAAATTACTCATACATATCTTTAATTTCGCATCGACAATCGTACTTGATTCGATTTCATTGTTCATTATTGCCAATGGGCATGATTTTGATGTCACAATGTTTTTTCGTTAAAAAAAAGACCTTTTGATCTAATCGATGCTGCTTTTTTTAATCTTTTCAGTTTTAGATGTGATCTCAACGATAGCATTCTACATTCAGCCGCCATGACTTGTAATGTGACATCAAATGAACCGATAGCATAGGACAAATATTATTTCTGCGTTTATTCGATTGTTTTTAGCGGTGATTTTGCTAATGTAGCTGACCATACAGATCCATCGTAATAAATCTTTAAATTAATTGGGTTTTATATAAATCAATTAATGCTTTCACATCTTGTAGCTTATTTTGACTAATCCATCACTTTATTTTGCCAAATTCTCTAGCTGTTGATATTCTGATTTGCTCAAGATGTTTGTGCCACTTAAACTTTTTGTCAAATGTCACTCCTAAATAATTAATCGAATGTATTTGATGTGTTTTATCAATTTGGATTTCCAATTTTATTTTTCATAATACATTTTCAATTTTACTGATGGACGATCTTAATCTTATTACATTATATCGACTTTTATTTCCGGATACAGTAACGGGCAGGTCATCAGCATAGCCAAATAGTACGGTGTTACTCGACGAAGTTTTTAAAAATTGATCTAATGTAAATATTAAATAGGATTGGTGATAATGAGCTTCCTTGTGGGATCCCGTAACTCGATAGTTTAAATTTTGATGTAATGTCATTTTCAATAGAAATATAAACTTGTCGTGGCTCGCAAAATGATCTAATAAAATTAACAAAAGTCGACGGTATACGTGAAGCTTTTAGTTTATATTCGGCTTGATTAAGCTTGATTAACTGAAAAAACGATTAAAAAAACCTTTCAAAAGCGTCTCAGATTCGGAATCTACATCAACAGCATTCAGGATTATTCAACATGCGGCAAGCGTGTCTGAATAAGTAGCCGTGTCGGTTATTTTCGCAACAATTGAACAAATTGACTGATTTCATGGATAACAAATAAATGTACGAGCGTTTTTTTATCTCGAACAAGGTAGTAGATTTTGTAAACCGATTAGTCTATACTTTTTTTTAAAAAAAAACTGTCTGGTTTATTGGCCGTTTACTAAAAACGGCCAATAAAACAGACAGTTTTTTTTAATCAAGCCGAATATAAACTAAAAGATTCGGGTATACCGTCGACTTTTGTTAATTTTATTAGATCATTTTCCGAGCCACGACAAGTTTATATTTCTATTGAAAATGACATAACTGACGGTATACCGACATTTGAGTGCGCCCGACATTTGGGCGCGAACGACATTTGGGCGCACAATGTATTACATGACATTTAGGTGCAACGACATTTGGGCGCACGTCATTTAGGCGCTAATATTAGTTTTGCTGGATAATTGATAGTCGTGCTAATACTGTTTCCGCAGGATAGATGATAAGTACAGATAAAAGAATAAGAAAAAGGAAAGCCATTAGCTTTCCCGTGAATGAGCAGCCCAATACCGGTTTCAACCTTGCTCAAGGGTCTCATCAGTTGGGCTTATATATAATTTGTATGGTTTAGAGAGTGCGGGGGGAGGGGAGGGCCCGAGAGGTTGGCTGTGAGTACTTACGCAGTTATTCTTCGCTTTTTATTGAGCGTCGAAAGTGAGAAGAAGAAGATTGAGAATGAATAGGAAAGGAAATTCCACCAAGAAAATTCTCTTCTACAATGATAAGAGTTTCTACATGGTCCATCAGATAGTGAAAGAATAGACTTGCGCTCAACTGTCGCGCGCTCAAATATCGTTGCGCCCAATTGTCGGCAATGACAATGGATAATATTGATCGAAACGTAAATAACGAATTTGTGTTCTAAAGTATGATAAATACTCACCACCATCATCATGCACCTGTCTCAAAGCGAATAAAGGCGTAAAAACGGCCAATAAATCAGACAGTTGTACACTGACAGTTTATAGACCATTTCTTTTCCGTGGTAGTGAGTGGCTATGGGCTCGTTATATTTTTGTTTTTGAAAGATAAAGCCAGTTAAATGGCTGTAAATAAGTTGTAAGTAGGTGGCTCAACGAAGCAGCTGAATTCTGACTTCTTCGGAGTTTTGAAGATTGGAAATCAAAGAAAAATGCATTTATCAGTCTTTTAACATATGGAAAATCGACTCACTGCCAAAGTCTTTCCTTGAAAACAGTTCAGAAAGGTTTTAAAGAAGAAAAACTACCTATTTACGGTGGTAAAACAATACCATTCGAACCATCAAAAAGCCACCTGAAAACTGTCTGTTAACTGGCAGTTAACTTGACAGTTTTCAATGTCCTCGATTATTAACATAGTTGATTTCATAGCTAATAGTATTAACGTATGAGATCCTGTACTTACAGTATTTTTAGACTTTAGCAAAGCCTTTGATCGAGTATCCCATGCAGCTTTATTGATGAAAAGTTAAATATTCTAGTCGTCCATATGGGCTCAATCTTCCGACAATCTGTGTATTAGAACTAAATATTTGGCTTTCTACTGCATTCACATACTTTTAACTTTTCTTTTCATATCTATAATTAATTAAACACTCGTTTGAAATTCGATTTATAATATGTGATAATGAATAGTTATGAAAGGCTACAGATAAAACAGACATACAGTGAGCACTTTCTTCATCCTTGTTACTTCATTTGGCCCGGCTAGCTCAGTCGGTAGAGCATGGGACTCTTAATCCCAGGGTCGTGGGTTCGAGCCCCACGTTGGGCGTCTTCTTTTTATCTCCATTCTCTTTGCGAATTTTCTTGGTCCAGTTAACGCTTGTTCCAATCAACGCGATTTTGGTCTCTGATAACATTAATTCTTAATTTAGCCATGTTATATGTGATAAGGATCCAAATAATATTTCTAGAGCCAGTTTCATACGCTGAATCAGAAAAAAGTAATGGTGATACTTCAAAATGAAACAGAAAAAAGTTTTCAAAATTTTTCTTAGTATACCGGATTTTTGAGTTTTAAGGTCTTCAAAGGTTTTTGATGATTTCTTACTTAAAATTTCGATTGGAAAGGTTAGAACCTCCATTTTCTGGATCATCTCGATGAGCTAAATCTAATTATGTAAAGAGAAGAACAACAAGAAGAGAGAATAGTATGATTATATTAATGAGAAGCTGCTTGTTCTCTGAATGTATTAAAAGAAAACGAAGAGATCTGAATTTGAAAATTCAAATTGAGAAGAATGAACGCAAGAATCGAAAGGAGGGCGAATAAACTAGAAAAATTTATCGCAACGAAATCGATTTACTTTGGCGGGAAATATGTTGTTGGATCACCACAAAACGTTTTGCTCTACTTATCCTCCTGAAACTGCGATTTAAGTTTTTTGATACTCTTCAGGATTTATGGAAAACGTTTTTCCGCCGATTTACTCTAACTTACATGGGTTCGATGCAGAATTTGACGCTGATCAAGGAATATGTCCTTTATAATTTAAGAAGATTGAGCTGTCATGGAGAAAACTATATTTTACGGCCATATCGTACCATTATGCGTTTTCTCATTATTACACTTCTGATACAGACAAAATACACTTTAAATTTCAAAAATAGCCTGAAATGTACAGCAATATTTGTTCTTTACGGATATATAATTGAAAATTTTTTTACGTTACGTGTAATGTACAGAATGCTTTAAATAGGGCTTGAATTGCAGAAAAAGTCAGATATTTTCATCGTATTTTCTCTG
Organism: Didymodactylos carnosus; assembly: GCA_905250885.1. Taxonomy (NCBI): domain Eukaryota; kingdom Metazoa; phylum Rotifera; class Eurotatoria; order Philodinida; family Philodinidae; genus Didymodactylos; species Didymodactylos carnosus. Next base: position 9,954 of record CAJNOQ010009453.1, read on the forward strand.
TTGTATCGTTAGGAAACCTCCAACCCGCTTGGAGATATTACTGTGGATCTAACTTTTCATGCTCTATCAATACCTTAAATATACTTCTTACCGAAATTATTGCCGATAAGTGAAAGAATTGGTTGGTTGATAGAACAACACGTGTGTATTAGAATTTACCCTTCTACAAATGCTAACGGATCTCGTTTGCTTTTTCCACGAAGTTTTGATAGTAAAGTCGACAACATAACCTTGAGCGCAATACTCGGTGTAATTTTCTTAAGGTGGGGGGCCCCGGCGGGGGGTGGTGGGGAGGGGGGGGGGGGGGGGCTGTGGG
>CAJNOQ010009454.1:0-10267 GCA_905250885.1 Didymodactylos carnosus
GGTGGTTTCAATGATTGTTCTTGCTGTTTTTGCGAACAATCATTGAAACCACCACCGAAAAGAGGATCGAGATTGAACAACACATTTGGAGTCAATTTAACTGATGATAACATACTGGAAGCAGTTACATAGAAAGAAGCAGCAAAGAAGAAATCTGAAGGACCGAGACGAACAGCGAGAACAACAAAAAACAAAAAACATCAAATTGCAAGCAGTTCTGTTGCGTGTATACGATTAAATTTTCCAGTAGGGAGGTTCTTCTTCTTGTTTTCTTATACTTTTCTTGCTTGAGTCGACTGAGTGAAACGATAAGGAGACTTATTCTGTTTAACTTCGAGCGTTGCCTAGCAATATTTTTTCTTTCTTTCTACACTGTATTTTCGTGTTCGACTCAGATACTTGTTCTCGATTACTCCTGATCGTACAGATTTCGGCAAAAGATGATTCGAAAGTAGAGAAGTAGAAGATGACACGTCTGGAGCCATTTTTCGGATATTTGCTTTAGTTATCGTATAATTAGTATCACAAAATGAGTATATTTTTGAGACAACTATATCGTTTCTTCTATGAGAAAATTAATTGTCACGTGATTCATTTCAAACTGAATATATGCTACAGTGCTGGATATGACGAAAGTTATACTATAGTAGAATATGTGTCATGATAATGAGTCAGCTGGTATAGGAATATAGGAATTCTTCTGGAAAAATGGTCAAACTGTTATGAGCTCGTGGATGATCTAATTTCGTCTGCTTACCATTTCATTCACTTGACTTTCCAATCTTCCCACAGGGCAGTTGGTCTCTAGTTCTGTATAGTCTGTATGCATTTACAGTCTAAAACATTATACCGGTAGAATGCATCAAAATGTTTACTACTAGAACACTGCAGTGTTCTAACTGTATCTAAGGGATTCGAACGGTGTCTAACGTTGTATTCTATTCAAACTCTTTCTTTCCTCTGTTTCTTCAGTGTTATATCTTAATAAGCTGTGCTTTTTCTGTAACTACCACCTTATGCAAAAATAAATTCATCCATTCATGCACGGTGCGCGACGCCAGAGTAGGAGTGTGATAAGGGTGCATAATGTTTCGCATACCACAAGAGTAGAACTTTTGTTGATTTGACTACTGATGAGTGAGCGTGGTGGTTGTGAGGAAGTGTTAATGGTAAGTGCGAGTGTGTCGGTGCCGTTGCGTTCTGTTGTCTAATAATATAGAACGTGAGATGACTTCTCCATTTTAATGCGTCGGAACGTGCTGTATTGTCTTTTTGAACGCTTGCATACGCGTGCTGATGTTATGTTCAATGTTTCGCCTTGAAATTAGAGTAGATTGTCACTGTCCAGCCATAGGATGGGGAATTCTTCTTCTTAACGACTCCAACATTCTCATCACTTTCACTGCTCATGACGAACCTAAACTTTCCGAGATAAAATATATTTTGATTAGGTTCTTAGGTTCTTGCTTCTTGAAAACGAATATAAAAGTCTTAGGCCCGTACTACGTCTCTGGATCCGTACGAACATGCAGATATAAGAACCTATTCTCCTAGTATATTTTATATCAAGGTTCTTAGGTTCGTGGGTTCTTGCTTGTTGAAAACGAATCTAGAAATTCTAGGTTCGTACTACATCTCTGGGTTCATATGAAGATTCAGATACAAGAACATAGTATATACCTAGTGTACCTTCTCCTAGTATATTTGAGAGATGAATCTGGGGTGGGTGGGTTGGGGGATAAGAGCCGGGTGCTGGCAGTGAGTTTTATACGCTGTATCTCACAACCTTACCACGAACCTGGAATTTCTACATTCGTTCTCAAAAGCACGACCCTATGAACCCAGATATAAAATATACTTGGAGAATAGGTTCTTGTATCTGAATGTTGGTACGAACCTAGAGTTGACATAAGCTTTATTTGATAAGGATAATGTGGTGTACAAAAGAAAAGAATGAAACAGAACAGAAGAAGAAGAAAGAGACCAACGTAGGATTTCTATATTCGTTTTCGACGTGCAAGAGCCCGAGATCCGAAGAACGTTGATATAAAATGTCCTAGTAGAGTAGGAAGTTCTTGTATCTGAATGTTCGTGCGAAGCTAAATGGTAGTAGTAACCTGAAATATCACTGCAAACATAAAATTTTTAGGTTCGTTTTCGAGATGGAAGAACCGAAGAACCCAGATATAAATTATAGTGGAGGAATAGGTTCTTGTATCTAAATATTCGTGCGAACCTAAAACTTCAGATTCGTTTTCAACATGGGAAGAGTCCAGGATTCTAAAGCTTTCTGGAAATTTTGTTTCATTTTTTTAGATTCGTTACGAATATGAATTCCTCACTTCATGTTTCCAGCAAAAACGGCATGTGATAAAACTATAAACAGATAGTTCATATTTTCATATAGATATATTGTGGAAGGAATCCGCTCATAAGTAATGATACGGATTACTTGATATTGGTATTATGAAACAAATTTTAATCACATTTATCGTAGTGGCATTGAAATGGAAAAAGTGCGACTATCTGGGAAAAAGTTATTTCGTATATGGTAGTAAGGGAGTGAGAAGAAAAAATTCAGATATTCATTTTGACTGGCTGTGAACAGTAATTGTTTTCAGTACAGTTTGTAATCCATTGACGGTAATCTTGAAATGTTATATCTAAAAACTTTTGTGGAAAATTATTAGCGTGACAATCAGCATTCTTCGGAATTTGGATGGCAATACCAACAACATACCACATATTGTTCATTTGATAATATAGACCACCACCGCTGTCACCCTTGCAAACCCTAGAATAATATGATGCGCAAAGTTTTACAATAAGTGAGACTGAAACATAAAACGTACCCTCGGAGCATTGTCGTCGATTGCATGCAAAGCTCAAAAGCAGCGTGATAGTTGCCGTAAAAGTTATTTTGACAAATACTATCATCAACTATTTTCATTTCATCTTCGTGTAAAATATCTGTATTACTAGTCGGTTTACCTTGTCCCCATCCAGCTGTCCACATTTTACCTCCAGCTGAAAAGGATATTACACTATCAGGTATTTTTATCACTGCTGCACCATCGATACCAGAAACTGCTTTTTTTAATTTAATTAGAGCCATATCATGCATATTACCATCGTAAAATCCAAATACTTCAATATTATCTACTTCAATCTTTGTGCCTGATGCAAAACGCACTGATCCAGCATATACAGAATACGTTGATGGAAGACCTGTTTCTACGCAATGGGCAGCTGTCAAAACATAAAAATTTCCGATAATTATTCCGCTACAGCGGCTACCGTTGTCATCGTTTTGTCTTATTGACACCATCCATGGATATTTGGTTATTGATATTACTAGTTCGCCATACACACGTTCACCATTATCATACTCTTGAATGGTTAATGGCACAATTAAAAGTAAGATTAATAAGTAACCTAGCATATTTATACTTTCTCTTAGCACTAATAACAGAAATGCATCAATGCTTGGTGGTTTACGGATTCAATGAATGGGAACGGTGCGTTAGCAACTGTTTACTTTTATATTTACTTTTGTTCTCTACACCAAAGAATCCAGTTTTCTACATAATATCTTTTGTTTCTTCGGTTCTTTTAAGTTATCGCAGCTGTTTGCTTTCCTGCATTGTGTAAGAGATGGTCTATTTTCTGATGCCAATATCGTATTTGACATTTTATTGAGTGCCAGACGATAGGCATAGGCGGCATACGCATACATTTAACACCAAATCTTTTCTTTTCTATGCGTAATACTATCAGCTATAAGGAGAGATAGTTTATGAGAAATGCAACATTTGTTCTTCGAGATAGCAAAACAGAGTGCTTTACACATTTGGCCTTTTCCATCTAGCGTATTGTACACTAAGGAATGAAAGAATAAAATTTTGCGGTGCATTATTGGAAAAAAGCGACATCACTTTCGATGATATATACAAAAGAATTTTTATTCTTAAAATAGAAAACTTAAGTATAGCTGAAAAAACGCTCTGCAATAGCACAGAATCGTGCTACTGTTAAAAATCCTTGATAGTCTTCATCAATTAGATCTTTGTACGCTAGTTATGTGTTTATGCGACAAATTATAGGACAGAAGCGTTTAATATGCATGTTTGAATTGGTGGAATTAGCAAGTTTGAACTAAATACGTGAAGACTGTATGCTTATGCTTATTTATTACATCTTACGAAGTTATGAATCTTTTTTTGTTTCCATGTTCCAGATTCTACAGCTACACTAAAAATATCATAACTCCTCAAATTTAGGGAATTAAGAGTTGAAACTTTTTTAATTCTAGACCGTTTTAAAACGTGAAACAAATATGTTTTTCATTTAACGATCATTCTTATTCTAAAAATCAATATAGTGAAGTGCCATTAATCAAATGTAGTTAGTGTCAAAAAATATTATATTTTAATCATTTCTTTGTAGAATATCATATGCATTAGTTTTATTATTTCATTTTGTTATCGTTATGGTTGTTATTAATTCAGCAAACATTTATTTTATAATTTATTTTATTCAAGCTTCGTTTACTTATCAAAATGTTGACACTGTTCTGGGTTCTCAATACTGCACAATGTACTGAAAAAACAAAACAAGATAAAAGAAAATTTTCCATGGTAGGGAGCAGAGGTGGGATCGGTTCGGTTTGAAACTTTTCGGTCCGGTTCGAGAAATTTCTTACTCGCTGAGAGGCTCGGTTCAATTTCAGGTACTTTTTTGTTTAGAGACTGAAAGAGAACACCTAAAAAAGTGCTACTGCACGAAAGATAGATGTCATTCTTAATTTAGTCAGTTTAACACTCGTCTGATCGAACTCTCGTATATACAAATGACAAACCGTTTGACTCTTTCTTTATACATTCATCATCCATACTTGTTTGCAACAATGAACGATACTATTCCTTCCCTGTCGTATTCAAACTATGTTTCTTCTTCTGTCCCTGTATAGTCAACGAGTTCTCCTTTTCCTGTGTTATCTGCTTCATCGGATGAGAGATACATAACATAAACGATTACGCTTTGTCTCAAATACAAGAATAAGGAATCATCACTATCATCGATAAAAATTCCAATGCAGCATGCTGGACAGTTTTTGGTCTATCTGCTAAAATAGTGGGTCCAGAAAGATATCAAATTATAAACGACAGAGCGTCTTGAACTAGGTGAGGCTCATAGTATTTTCTTCTCCTCTCCCATCGAACTTTTACCGAAGCGTCAAGCAGAATACGGTGCGTGGAATGCAAACTTGCAGTACACATTTTTTTCCAACGTTTTATACAGCGTTAGATAGAGCTCATCGAGCTGATTAGTGAAATGTATATTTCAAAAATATTTTCAAAATTTTTCTATGTCAAAAAATTGAAACTGCTTGAAGGATGTAAAAACTCGAAAAATCCTTCAAGTTCAAAACGCTCTAGAAGGCTGGTTTCGAACACCCATGCTGGACAGGCTTTTAACTTCAAAATTGATCACACACCATTTTTATATTCAGTTTTTAACGCTGAATTCGAAAAAACTTGCTTGAAGACTTCAAACCGATCTGGAGCCGAGGTATTAAAGTTTTTTTTGAGCTTGAAGGATTTTTCAAGTTTTTATATCCTTCAAGTATTATCAATTTTTTTAGCTAGGCTCAGAACTATTTGTCAAGTCTGAAATTAAGTGAGACGGAGCCTCAATTGGCGGAAATCAAGTGAGGCACGAGCATCAGTGGGTCCACCGCCTATGTATCAAATTATTCGAAAAAATTTTCGGTTCGGTTCGGTTTGAAACTTTTCGGTTCGATTCGGTTCGGTTTCCAAAAAACACGAACCGATCCCACCTCTGGTAGGGAGGCCCTCTGTATGGCGAAAGGGCGTTAACGGTCTCTCTGCTGACTCACAAGAGAGACCGGCCAACTTTTCTACAAGGCTTCATTCTATCTTATTTCTCGATACTCTGTGGAAAACCAACTCATTTTGGAAAACATGATTTTCCTTAAAAAAGGTCAAATTCTATAACTTTTGGCCTAGGAAAAGTTAGAAAGCTAAAACTTTCTATGATATTGGTTGACTGTAGCAGTATCACAGAAAAATTTCAGCCCTAAAGAAGAGGGTTCGATTTTTCGTGATTTTGGCCCACTGTTTTTTCGACTTAATTTTGATCAGATTTTGCAGGTAAAACAATTTTACACATTTTGAAGTGCATATGTACCATTATAACCTTATGGAGATTTTTTTTAAATTAACTTTTCTGAAGAGGTACATACAACATATCAGTGCTAAACAAAAACGATTCTGTTCAAAATCTAAGATGACGCTGATAATATTAAACTTAACGAAGCCTGACAGCAGATTTTATGAGTTTAATACTAGACTTTTCCATAGGTCGTGGCTATGCCAGGGGAACTCTTGATCACTTTTCTCTATGAAACTAAAGAGGATCTCTAATTATTCATGCATCATTCGATGCGCCTTGAAAAGCTCTACAACATGTGTTAATAGGAAACTTACCGAAGCTTGGTAGCGGTTTTTCTGTATTAAATACTTCGCCGCTTAGAAAAATGATCAAGAGTTTTTCGAGAGCGAGTTGCCTTCTCTCTTATTTATGGGCTAAAATGGTGAAAATGATCGCTGAAGGATGATCACCCGATAGAAGATGTTAGAAAATAAACTATTTCTTCTTAAATACACAGTGTGTGTGACTAGGGTCTATGTAATAGTTTGTTCAGTTTTTCATTGGCTATTTTTCTATATCAAGCCTTACCGTAACTTCATACTGATATAATAATTGATGCAGCTATGTGTAATTTCATTGTTTATTTAAACAGGCAATGAACAACTTCTTTATTTCTTTTTGTGATATTTCGCTCTATTTATGCGAGCATTGTCCAAAGTTGTTCATTGCTTATTTAAATAAACAATGAAATTAGACGAAGCTACATCAATCATTATATTGATTCAGAAATGATTGCTCTTAAATACTATTAACTTCATATTAGATTTTGAACAGAATCGTTTTGGTTTAGCACCGATATGCTGTATGTACCTCTTCAGAAAAGTTAAAAGTCTCCATAAGGTTATAATGATACATATGCACTTCAAAATGTGTAAAATCGTTTTACCTACAAAATCTGATCGAAATTAAGTCGAAAAAACAGTGAACCAAAATCAAGGAAAATCGGGACCCCTTCTTTAGGGCTGAAAATACACCGCAAAATTTTATTCTTTCATTCCTTAGTGTACAATACGCACGATCGATGGCCAAATGTGTAAAGCACTCTCTTTTACTATCCCGAAGAACAAATGTTTCATTTCTCATAAACTAGCTCTCCTTAATCAAGTTAGATATTGGTAGTGCCTGCACAAAATATATTTTGTGCGAAGAGAGATATCTTATTTGTTATGCTCTTGTTACGTTAGAATAACTGCATCTATTCATCTTTTAACTTCTCTAAATTCTTAATCTTCGATACCATCTGATAATCAGGAGTCTATAATAAATTGTTGCACAGTCAATACGCAATTAGATGACGTTGAATTCACCTTTTACTAATATCGTTAAAGAAACAAAAAAAGTAATATTGATTTTAACGATGAATAATGTCCAAATATTGAAAAAGTTATTTGAGTATTTATCAACGTCAAGTATCTTTCAAATTTTCTTTTTTTGCGTTTTTTATATTACTTATAAATCATATTTTACGATAAAATAAGGACACTTAATAGATGTTAGATAAGAATTTATATGGCGAGTGTGAATTTTTATGAACACAAAAATATTAGATAAAAAAAAAAAGGCTACATCCGTTTGCTAATACAATTATTAGTCAAAACTAAAATTATGAACGATTAATAAAAGAATAGTCAGTTGTGTTTTGTTGATGATAGAAGAAAAAACGTAGATTAGACTGTCAAATTACATTTATTCTTTTCTTCAAACATATCACATGGCATTCATATACATTGGAAGTTCATTTTTGATGATACTCTTAACTGTAAAATCTGATAATTGTACAATTCGAGATCATTGTTTAAATGGTATAGAAATATTCAATTCAAACATAATTTCTCAACGTAATTGCTTTTGTGATGAAATATGTTCAATATATGGTGATTGCTGCGAAGATTTAAAGGCAACGTTTTACGGTAATAATAAGATAAAAGAACTTGAAATTGATCATGAATGTGTGGATTATAATTATCCAATTCGTCGTAAACAACGTCGATTTTATGAAATGACAATGCATCCCGTTTGGATGATTACCGGTTGTCAAAAAAAATATTATGGTACAAAATTAGATAAACAATGTCAAAGTTATAAGAAAGATCATTTTAATGAACAACCAGACGCTTATATACCATGGACAAGTAATCGTACAAATTTAACCTATCGAAATATATATTGTGCTTTATGCAATAATCAAAATAATTTTTTACAATCATGGATTTATAAACCAGAATGTGATTCATCTTTGACATTTCCAACAATAATTAATAATATTACAGAAATATATCAATTTTTAAATTGTAATAATCATTATCTAACTTATCCATCAGTATTTATAAGATTTTGTAAGAAGATTATTTTAAATCAATCATGTTCAGATATACGTTGTCAGTCAATCAATGCTTATCGATATATTTCATATAAATATGGTCCATCAGCTATTGTTCAAAAAATTTTTCGAAATAAATATTGTTTACAATGTTATGATAAGAATATATCCTTATCAGAGTCATGTTTTGATCAAATCAATTTACAATTAAATCGTTCGTCTGGTGAACAAATAACTGGTACTCAATTACTACAATTATCTATTTTATTTAATCCAGAGATATTGAAAATTCGTCTAACTGATACTTCAAATAAGACAGTAAAATCTAATACGAATCAATATTTCATAAATTATCCATGTAATCCAAATCTTTATCAATTATATGATTTAGTTTTAAAAGAGTGTATCTCAATCAGTAGCAATAATGATAGACAATTATTAAAAGCAATCAAATGTCTACAGCCTGTTCGAATTCATAAACGTTATTTAAAAGAATTGAACAATGGCAGCATGACAATAAAGAGTTATTCCATTATATTGAATTCAAATGATTTTATTTATCAATCAGATGGAAATGAGATCATTTTCTGTGGTGAAGAGTATCCTCAAATATTATATTTTTACAATAATATAATACGATCAATTGTTTCCTATATTTGTACAATCGTTTCATTATCATGTTTATTACTATTTATGGTATGCTATTGTACAATTCCAGTACTCCATAATTTACCTGGTCAGTAATACATTGAATATGATGTTTACTTTTTCAATGTTTTGCATATTTTTTAGGAAAATGTCTATTAATGTTGTCTATCTCCTTATTTATGGCTCAACTTGTCTTTAGTATGTCGAGTTATTTATCAGATTATAAAAGTTTGTGTATTGCATCTGGTATTGCGACTCATTTCTTTTATTTAATTACATTTGGATGGATAACAGTCATCTCATTCGATACGTATCTAACATTAACTAAAATGTCTCGAATCAATATTGAATTAAGTCACAGACGTTTTATCTATTATAATCTCTTTTCATGGTTAACAGGTTTTATCATTGTAATCGTAGCAGTGATATTCGATTTTTTGATATACTCAAATTTATTTTCACCTCAATATGGTAAACTATTCTGTACAATTTCTCAGCGTAATTCAATGATTATATTTTTTCTTGTGCCCATTGGATGCATGTTAGTAGCTAACATGTTCTTTTTTGGTCAAACTGTGTATTCTATTCATCATGTCGATCGATCAACAAAAATTGTACGACAGAATATGACAAGATCACGTACTTCGTCATACATTCGTCTGGCATTTCTAATGGGTCTTACTTGGTTATTACTCTTAGTATGTTTATTAGTCAAACAGTCGTGGTTATGGATGATGTTTGATGTGGTTAACACACTGCCTGGTTTATACATTTGTATTGCTTTTCTGCATAATCAGCGTATATTAAGCAGTATCAAACAAAAATTATTCGGTAGTCTAAGCACAACATTGTCAACAAAAAATTCGACCAATGTCGAAACACTACTCAAATCACCAACCTCAATGTCCACGTCGTCAAAATCTGCCGAGCATGATGTGACTGCAACCCAAAGTTTAATTACTTCAGCGACAAAAGTTGAAAAAAAATCAGACACGAGGGCACAATGAATATACCAATAACGATTAAGTCGTCGAATTAGTTTTTTATCCATCTAAATTTTCCTTA
>CAJNOQ010009455.1:0-10267 GCA_905250885.1 Didymodactylos carnosus
TTGCATCTAAAGATTCAGAAAGCCGGATTGATTTCGAAAAAACTTAGATAAGCAACGAAAGGAAATAAATGTCCCTATAAAAATTAAACAATCTCATGCATTAGTTCCTAAAGTTTTATTCGTATAATCCTTACACATAGACTGTTTGTCCGTATGTTAGAATAAAATACTTCATTTGAATACAGAGTCAAGATCCGTACAACTCAAACTTCAAGTGGACTTTATTAATGAAGTTTACACATCAACGGGCTTAGCTTTTGTCCCTGATTCCGAATATGATAGTTCTATTGCTTTAAAATTGAGTTCTGCTTGAGAAAACTGCGAATTACGGGCAGAATTCTGACTTTTTCGCCTTTTATGTAGAAAAAATGCATATTCTCAGCAACGAAAGAAAAGTTTTAAAAAAGTGATGTGTATCTTTTCCCCCCACTGATATGACGATTGGAATGAAGATAAGAAAAACATTTTTAACTCTTAACCAGAAAAGCTAGATAGGTTTGCAAGATGAGCAGGGGCTATTTTCAGATTCTACTCGGATTTCTCAAAATCTGACTCCATTTTAACTACGGAACTGTCAAATTTGGTTCTCTATAGTTAGTTTTGCATGCTGAATCAGAGAAAATTCGGTTCAAAATGATAGCTCAGAAATAAATAAGGAAATTTTGGTTATTTCTCAGAATTTCATGTATTGTTGGATGGAATACCTGATGTTCTGCTAATCGATTCCATTCTCTGCTTTAGTGAGTAAAAAATAGGAACAACGATGGACAGTATAAGATAAGAAGTTTCCTCCGTGATTGTTAACATAATCCTCAATTGGATCACTCCAAAGTAAATCACACACTGAAGTGTCGATGAAATTTCCCCAGAGGTAACATGACCGAAGTGACGACATATATCTTCTAAAGGAGGGAAAAGAAACTGACAAGTTGAGAATTCTGGAAGAAAAGACGTTATTTTCCTAAATAGGTTAAGGATGTGTGTCATTGAGTATTGTTATCTTTTAAATGTTTTCTACACATACAATTTACAAATAGAAATGTATATAATCTTAGAGCATCAAATTGGCATGTTTAATTCATTAACTGAGCTTGTTGTTACAAAAATGTGCAGAATATCAAATAGGTCAGGATTAATAATCGTTTGTTGTATACCACCAATTGAGTGAATCATTAATCGCTTGATCAATAATAGTTTGTCCTTCAGCATTAGGGTTTAAATAATTTAACCACATAAGTTTTATAACACAATTTGTTACAAATGGTATATAAAAACCATTGAGCGTATTACCTAGTGTCTGCGCCGTCTGCGTCTTTATTGGTTCAGCAAGACTATGCCATAATGATTCATATGCGTCTGTTGGTTGTACAGGCATTGATATATTTAATGAAGATGATCGATTTAAAGCAGCTTGATAAACTACATTAGCTAGTGCAAGGCCAACCCGATTCTCATAATCTGTTTCAACAGAATAATTGATTGAATGATAAGTATTTGTATAATTTACATATCGCTGATGTAAATGTGGAGTGATCACATCCATTATATCGAACACTAATACTATAGCAGCTGAGTAATATTTGTAATCATATAATTCAATGCCGGTTAAATAACCATGTGCAGTAATACCTGCAATACCAGATACTGAATTAGTTTCTATATTATATAGCGATGTATTAAATGGGTAAGATGTTGTTTGACTAATTGATTCTACAGCTACTATATCAAAATCATTTGTAGTCATATTCCATTTGTATACTTTCACACCAATCTCAATTTGTTGAATAGAATCAATCGGTAAATCAGGTCGACCAATGCTTGTGTAATTTTTATCAAAAACTAGGCGAATAGACTGATTCTCAGGCGATATAAATACGTGTTCTGGAGATACAAATGGTTGTTCACCATTTAGGCCATATAGAGCACGTCCACTCAATCCTTGTTTACGTATATAAGTAACTGTATTATTTTCCTTGTTTAAACCCATAATACTCATTCCCACTGTAACTTGTTCAACGGATATTGCTGTTTTACCGTCATATAACAAAATAGGTGTACCTGCTAGAAAGCAACTAGTTATGGTACAAACGAAACCTGTACAAAAACCAGATGCGCAATCACTGGGATTCACGCATGAACAGGCCAGTGGTTTATTCGTACTAGTAGCACATGGGTCTACAGTAGTTAATAAACCAGTTGTAGTGGTAGTTAATAAAGGAATTGGGGTGGTAGTTAATAAAACAGTTGTAGTGGTAGTTAATAAAGAAGTTGTAGGGGAAATTAATAAAGGAATTGTGGTGGTAGTTAATAAAGTAGCTGCAGTGGTAGTTAATAAAGGAATTGTAGTTGTAATTAATAAAGGAGCTGTAGTGGTAGTTAATAAAGGAGCGGTAGTGGTAGTTAATAAAGGAGTTATGGTGGTAGTTAATAAAACAGTTGTAGTGGTAGTTAATAAAACAGTTGTAGTGGTAGTTAATAAAACAGTTGTAGTGGTAGTTAATAAAGGAGTTGTGGTGGTAGTTAGTAAAGGGGCTGTAGTGGTAGTTAATAAAACAGTTGTAGTGGTAGTTAATAAAGGAACTGTGGTGGTAATTAATAAAAGGGCTGTAGTGGTAGTTAATAAAGGGGCTGTAGTGGTAGTTAATAAAGGAATTGGGGTGGTAGTTAATAAAACAGTTGTAGTGGTAGTTAATAAAACAGTTGTAGTGGTAGTTAATAAAACAGTTGTAGTGGTAGTTAATAAAGGAACTGTGGTGGTAATTAATAAAGGAGCTGTAGTGGTAGTTAATAAAGGAACTGTGGTGGTAGTTAATAAAGGAATTGGGGTGGCAGTTAATAAAACAGTTGTAGTGGTAGTTAATAAAGGAACTGTGGTGGTAATTAATAAAGGAGCTGTAGTGGTAGCTAATACAGGAATTGTGGTGGTCGTAACTAAAGAAAACAAAATATGAATCAAAAAAATACGTATTGTCATTTTCCAGATAAGTTTTTACGTGTTTGGTTTTTAATGCTATGTGATTTCCTAAGGTACGAGAAATAACTTCAAGAATAACTTCAAGAAGGGTGAATTTAGTTGAACGGTGAATTTAGTTTTGTAGTTTACTACAAAGCTAAGTTCACATGTTGGAATCTCTATTCGTACAAAAATTGATATTGTGTTTTTCGATAGTTTTAGTTTAGAATACTATAATGGAATATTCTTCCGCTTGTATTCTGACAGAATAAAGCTATAAAACAAACAGAACACAAAAAACATACCAAAAAAATGACTACTGATAACATCGAATCGATTGCACAACTTCAATCGTTGTACAGAATATAGATGCGGAACGGTGAATTTAGTTTTGTAGTTTACTACAAAGCTAAGTTCACATGTTCGAATCTCTATTCGTACAAAAATTGATATTGTGTTTTTCGATAGTTTTAGTTTAGAATACTATAATGGAATATTCTTCCGCTTGTATTCTGACAGAATAAAGCTATAAAATAACTTCAAGAATTCTTCTAATGCTACCGTCTCATTTGTGTTATTGTGTCAGACGGACTTTCAGTCTCGCGAATTTTTCATCACATCCGGACAAAAGTTTATACTACTTAATGAAGTTTAAAAAGCGGCGAGAAAATTAAGTAATTGCGGTACATGAAAGGAAGATCAAGCAAGAAAAGAGATTTAAATATTACATGTAGTAGATGCTAATGCAGTACTTGTCATCATCTGTGTTTCTATAAAAGAAAGAGAGAAAGACGTTACATAATTACCACCAAACATTATGATGCACATACCTGTCGATGATCTTATTCCCTTAGACAGACTTAGACCTGAAGTACTGATTGTTAATCCACTTCCTTCTGTGATAATTGATGAATCAGCTATCGGCGTTTCGTTGGTTGACTCTTGCAGAATGGAAGTGAGAGCATTGGTCACGTCCATCATTCTACTTGTATTTGTTGAAATGATCTTTGTACCTCCTGCTTTCTCGGTGGTGGTTGAAGATTGATCTGATAGTGGAGTTCTAATGTTGGTCGTTGACTGCTGTAGAACCAAACTTGAAACAGTGCTGCTTTCTCCTTTTTCTAATGAAGTACTCATCGGCGAAGCAGTTGAGGTAGGTGAGATCGGTGGCGTAACTTTTAAACTCTAAAAGAAAATATTCGTGATTATAGAAGATCAAACTATCACCGTAAACACTTGCAGCAGTGCTCGTTCCAACTACTGATTGTGTTTGTCGAAATAGTCCTTCTAGAAAGATAGATAAACACTGTAGTAAATAATCATTGTTAAAACACAAAACCCATCGTTATCAATAGTATATCTCACATATTGATATGGTAAAAATGTTTTACCATTCAATTTCTTATCGAGAGATTCACTTTATTATTTATATCCAGATACTACGAAGGAGAGCAAACGGTTGCTGGTAGAAAATAGCCCAATATCGCCTTTGTAGATTTTTCCAGTTTTCTATCCGTAATTTACTGTTCGTAATTTCTATTTATGAGAGAAGCTGTGATTATTTTTATATATCACTATGGGTAAAAATCGAATTTTTCTCCATCTTTCTATGTATGGGTTTTGATCATAGTCTTTGAAATCGTACGAAAAATTTGAGGAACAAAGTGAGTGACCTTCGTTGAACTGGTGACGAAAAATAATAGGAAATAATATTTTCAAGGAGATCAGGGGTAATTTTTTTATTACGTGTTCACTATCAAACAAAGGATAAGTTTTGTAACATACTGAAACGAAAAAAAACTTGGCTGCCGCAAACGGCTGCATTAGTGCGCAAAAGAAGTATTTCGCTCTGCACATCTGTGTCAAACAAGTCTCCATTCAGCAACGGTTGTCGTGAACAGCGAAAGCGCTACGTAAATCAATGATTTTATAGAACTATAACATCGTCTCGAGCTCCTAAACGAAATATTCGAATATCCAATAATTTAGTAGAGAAAGACTTAGGAAGATTTCATCCCTATTTCTGATCTATCTTCTATACAATATTTTTCTCAAAACTGCTGGATTAATATCCCATCCAAACTAGATTGACTCTTTCTAAAGATAACAAAAGAGTAGAGGGAGAACTGAAACAGTGGATGCTTGTATTCCAGAATCTACAAAGCAACCCTAGTCACGCCTCATGTATGACAATCCGTACTTGTACTATTTCTAGTGCTCAGAGTTTCTGGATGTTCTTTTGTAACTGCAGGAGTTGCTTTTGAAGACGAAGTTCGTTGTTGTTGTTTTGTTTCATAAGTCGATGGTATAATCGTTAAGGTGGTTAAAGATCTCATTTTGTTAGTTGTAGCGCCTGGACCAGGAGTAGCAAGTCCCTCGGGTGACGTTTTGTGACGGTTAGGCTCTTGTGTTTTTGTGACTGTTCTTGATGAAGAAAGTTGTCCATTTGAAACTAGAGTTGAGACATGTCCAGCTTTACTTGAGGTCGATGGTTTTGGCCCTGGTTGGCCAGTGGTAGTTGTTGTTGGAGACATCTGCCGTGTTACTGAATTAGTATTACTCTTACCCCCGGTTGATATTGTTGAACCAAAGAATGACATAACTAAAAACGAGAAAAATACATTAGGTAATAACTTCTTACGCACTAAGTTATATTCTATTCTAAGAAAGTCAGAGTGAACATAAGAATACTGTTTGCATGGTTTAAGCGTGGTGGAAAGTATTGTTGATAAAGGTCGTGTGAAAAGGAAATTTTCTCACAAAGGAGCAGAAGAACAGGGAGAACTATGTAAATTTAAATCGAAGTCTTCGAATAAGATACACACGTGATGTATGAGGAAGTTGAAGGTAATGGATACAAACTTAATGCTATTTTTAGTGGATCACACATATCATCCATACTTACATACAGTCTCTTCAAAGCGCAGCACAACAAGTATTTGAGTTGTTACTGTTTGTATTGTATCCTGTTCGCAGCCCAGCGTGTCACAACTAATGGGAAGTATGAGTCGAAACTCAACTATCATTTGAACCGATGTTTCGGAATAACTAGCCGCTTTGTCAACATAGCGATACATTGTGCGATCTATTGTCCGTGTTGGCGCTTGACGTTTCTTCTAAGACGCAAACAGAATCAATTATGTCCTTGTTAGCCTTTCAACAGAATTTCTGTCGCTTTGAACTTATAACACGATCATTTAAGCCGTAGTCTACCTAGAAGCTAGCAGAAAATAATTGAAAAATAATTAGGATATTTGATCTCCGTCTGTTATAATCCATACTTATGAAGAACGACAGTGACAGTTACTACTCTGGCCCAAAATAAAGATGGTTCACAGCGAAAGAACGTAAATACAGGTATGTGTAATTTGTGATACAGAGTTACACTAAGTAGAGGATCTCACCATAATATATTTATAAATGAACAATATCTTTTAATATGGGAAAGACAACTAAATTATGCGCACAAAAAGCAGTAAAACCAATAGTTTTAAGGGATATTCAAATGCTTACCTTTTTTCCAGCATTTTGCAGTTCTCTTATGATTGCATTGACCACCTGAATCCGTGTTCCACGTACTCGACTGTGACCGGTTGCATTATTCAGTTGCTGTTGCAACTAAAAGATCAACAATGTTATTATACTGTAACTCAAAGACTTTTATGCTTGCTATATTTTGCAACAGTGGATATTTTGATTGAGAGATCTGCCCATTTCCGATCAATGATCCATCTGGTAACGTTCCATTTATGGGCAGATTGTAAATTATTTGAATAACGCCACTTTCTCCTAAAAACTAAATAGAATTTTCATTCTCATTTCCTGAGAGCTGTGAGATGAACTTACGTTCACGGACATTAACACTATGTCTTTTTAAATACACAGGAATGAGAGCGACGACGATCGCCCCTGCAAATACTAAGCCGACCAAGCCAAAACAGCACAGAGCCAGTAACGGTAGACCTCCAACTCTAAACCTTGAAACACATATGGATCGGCGGATGGAAGAGAAGAAGAAGGGACATACCTCTTTGCTGAACCTTGGGATGCTTGATACCCCATAGAAGCTGCTGTCTCCATTCAAAGCTGTATTTCCTCGAAACGGCAGTACAGTCATGTACTAATTCCTATTATAAACTTCCCTAATAGATTCCACTTGATGTTTGAGTTCTACGGATCTTGACTCTATATTCAAATGAAATATTTTATTCTAAAATACGGACAAACAGTCTATGTGGAAGGGTTATACGAATAAAACTTTAGGAACTAATGCATGAGATTGTTTAATTTTTATAGGGACATTTATTTCCTTTCGTTGCTTATCTAAGTTTTTTCGAAATCAATCCGGCTTTCTGAATCTTTAGATGCAACATTCATACACAATCCAATGTTTCAAACGATAGTATCATTTAATTAATTGATGAAGAGAATAGGTTTGGCGATATATAAAGGCGCTATGATCAAAGCGGAGAATAAAAATCGAACGGAGGAAGAGAATTGATATAATTCCTAAGAGTTTATATTCCCGATAAAAATTCATACCCGAAAACCTATTTCTAATCTGCTATCGAAGTAATTGATCAGAGTAACAAAAATAGGTAATATAGATCTGTTTTCTATATGCTTTGAAGCTTCGATAAAAAATGCATCTTCTCCTGTGACTATTCTATGACAACAAAGAATATGCATTCGTTTTATATTAATCATAAATCCGAGCTTGTTTGCATTCTGTATATGAAAAAGGATTAAAATATTATTTCTAATAAGATGATTCTTGCTCCTTGTTATTGACAACGAATCAGATAGATATAAAAATGTACAGTAGTCAGTCACAATCAACTCTGTTTATCGATAGTTACTAAATGAGAAAACAATTTTTCATTCAAGTTAAAATAATGTGTTATGCATATACAAACTATGCCTAATCTCCGTCTGTAGAAGGATTATAATCAGTTTTATGTGCCAGTATAGGCAAGAAATTTTTTGTCTTTGCATGGTTCATTTTTTGACAAATATTAATGTGGATGTTTTATTGTTAAATGTTGGAACTATTAATGATAACGCATGAGCTCAGTATCTAAAGCAGCGATTTAGCAATCACCGTTTTGTTTTGCATAACCAGATCATATATAAATATCACGCCTTTTCCTTCGAAATATACAAAACATTTGCTTAGATGTTTTTCTAAGTTTTTTTCTTGCTGTAAATTACTGTAGAAGACTAGTCCACCATAATGGTACTGATGAACAGTACCTAGTGGATCCTAACCTGATGGATCCTAGGATCCACTAACAAAAAAACAGTGCCTGATTAGTACCAGAACAAACTCATACAAACGCGTTAAATATATTAACGCATTCTAACGAGTTAGAACATCTTGAATACAAAGAATTTTATTCTAACGAATGTTAACGCGTTCGAAGTCGTTAAAAAAACCGAACGAGTTTGAACGCTCTACTACTGAGGTGTAACTTTAGTACACGTTATAAATTGAACTCGTTAAAACCGCCGAATATGAAACGCGATTTTAACGCGTTAATCCGCTTACCTGTCGCGGGACAACTTCAAACCTTTCCTGATTAACTAGTTTTAACCCAGCTTTTACTATTTTTGGAATAAAGTTGTGTTTTAGCGAGTGAGTGTTAATTTTGAGACATTTTCGGTCGCATACAACTTTGAAAGATGCCACGTTTGCACGCTTTCCACAGCATCCAAATTGTGAGCACGCGTTAAGATATTAGTTCTTTTAACGCGTGCTAACCTGCGTTAGAGTATCAAAATTATTTCATGGGTAGAAATACACATCAACCGGCTCAGCTTTTGCCCCTGATTCCGAATATGATAGTTCTATTGCTCAAAAATTGATCACTGGCAAGTCGCAGTTTTATGCATATTCTCAGCAACGAAAGAAAAGTTTTAAAAAAGCGATGGGTATCTTCCCCAAAACGCATCTAAGTATTATTAATCAAAACACATTAAAGTATTATTTCTAATAAGATGATTCTTGCTCCTTGTTATTGACAACGAGTCAGATAGATATAAAAATGTACAGTAGTCAGTCACAATCAACTCTGTTTATCGATAGTTACTAAATGAGAAAACAATTTTTCATTCAAGTTAAAGCAATGTGTTATGCATGGATGAAAGAGATACCTCTATAGAAAAAATAAAATGTGTAAGATTCAACGGTGATTACTGAAGCTTGAAAATACAAAACAAAATGGACTAATACGATCAATGGTTATTTATGAAATTTGTTGGTAGAGCAGCAGGAAATAAGTATTTGTAAATCGAATATAGAACTGCCTTATAACCTTTCCTGATTAACTAGTTTTAACCCAGCTTTTACTATTTTTGGAATAAAGTCGTGTTTTAGCGAGTGAGTGTTAATTTTGAGACATTTTCGGTCGCATACAACTTCGAAAGATGCCACGTTTACACGCTTTCCACAGCATCCAAATTGTGAGCACGCGTTAAGATATTAGTTCTTTTAACGCGTGCTAACCTGCGTTAGAGTATCAAAATTATTTCATGGGTAGAAATACACATCAACCGGCTCAGCTGTTGCCCCTGATTCCGAATATGATAGTTCTATTGCTCAAAAATTGATCACTGGCAAGTCGCAGTTTTATGCATATTCTCAGCAACGAAAGAAAAGTTTTAAAAAAGCGATGGGTATCTTCCCCAAAACGCATCTAAGTATTATTAATCAAAACACATTAAAGTATTATTTCTAATAAGATGATTCTTGCTCCTTGTTATTGACAACGAGTCAGATAGATATAAAAATGTACAGTAGTCAGTCACAATCAACTCTGTTTATCGATAGTTACTAAATGAGAAAACAATTTTTCATTCAAGTTAAAGCAATGTGTTATGCATGGATGAAAGAGATACCTCTATAGAAAAAATAAAATGTGTAAGATTCAACGGTGATTACTGAAGCTTGAAAATACAAAACAAAATGGACTAATACGATCAATGGTTATTTGTTTGCTCTTATGTGGACTCTCTCTATCTCTTGTTTTTATCATAATATGTAAATCATCCAACGACTGAAGTTATGATGCATTATTCTCATAAAAAACGATATTCTAGCAGGAATATTTCTTTTGTAAAAGAAAATTTTACATTTTATGGCCATTTTAAAGGAAAATTATGCCTTTCCTTCAAGAATTCTCAACTTGTCAGTTTCTTTTCCCTCCTTTAGAAGATATATGTCGTCACTTCGGTCATGTTACCTCTGGGGAAATTTCATCGACACTCCAGTGTGTGATTTACTTTGGAGTGATCCACATGACTATATGTATGTAC
>CAJNOQ010009456.1:0-10266 GCA_905250885.1 Didymodactylos carnosus
TAACTGAGATTAAGTAAGAAAAGTTTATAAGAAAACACTCAGCTTGTGTTTTTATGAAAGTTAGTAGTTACTGGTAGTTAAATTAACTACTAACTATTCCAGTTAGTAGTTAGAATAACTACTAACTAAGGTAGTTAGTAACTAGAATAACTATTAAACGAAAAAGTTAGTCAGTTATTCCGACTACTAACTATTCCAGTTAGTAGTTAGAATAACTACTAACTGAAAAAAAGTTGAGTTAGTGGCATAACGGAACTTTTTTTAACGGAACTCCGACAGCCCTAGTACAGCTAACCCATTGTATATACTAGCTGCTTCATCTATGGCAACAGGTTAATGTTTGTAATATAAGAATTTTCATGCAGTCTCTCACTTTCTATTCTGGAATAAAACACTTCGCGCACATTTTGTAGAGAGTTTGATAGTGCATCTTTTGAGTATATACAGAAGTAAGGTGCAAGTAATTCAAACTTCAAGTGAAAATTTTTTTTCGACTTTTTTTTATATCATTTGATAGAGCGTGAGCTGCTGATCACGAAAATCTACTTTTTAGTCTTAGTGAATGTTTACTTCCGGTCAAAAAATACGAAATACCCGGAGGGTGTCGTTTCCTTCAAAAAACACAACTTTTTCAAAATATGCAAAATTTTCCGCTTTCGCCTTCTTACAACGTTCTGAAACTAATTTTTTCAGACTCGGCATCAAACATTGAGTATAGAAAAGTTGTTAAACCGACTCTAGACCCAAAATTCTATTGGGGGTGGTGCTTCGAATCGCGTAGAGTGCACTACGTATTCGTCGATTCTGTAAACCTATCTAGTTTTTCTATGTAAACGAGCTCATTCGACACGTCATACCATGTGTCACAAAAGTACCATCAGCTTTTTTTTCTTTTCCTTTCTGATGTCGAGAAAAATCGCTTTTACTGCATGATACGAAAAAGGGGGAGGTTATTTTTGCATAAAATCTTTGTCTTTTGCTCAAATCAAGTGAAAATTTGTTCACATAGGTAAAATCCAATGATGAATCGAATGGGCATACTTTTTGGATCTTTACAGGATTCTGAAAAGGTCTCTGGAAAACTTTTCCTTAGAAAAACATAGTTTTCTGGTATTAATCGATATTTCATGATCTTTAATGAACAGATTGATCACTCTTTATGCTGGACTATATAATATAAGCGGGAACATGCAGAATAAAAGTATCAAAATAAAATAAAAGGTTTATCAAGGTTAGTTTATGTTTTTGTTTGATATTCTACAATGTGATTGAACTGATTGTTTGCAGAGTTGGCTGAAAAAGAGTTTCAATACGTCAGCATATGTTTGACCTTGAGAATATGCTTCAATTGAACGCCAAAAACGCCGAAACAGTTTTAATGCAGTGTTTCGTTCGACAAAATGTATACGCGAATCCAATATTAGTTTTATCATTTTTTCAAAGCTTTGATCCGTACGTGAACGAACAAATGCCTTTTGATTGCACCAAAGACCTTCAATTGTAACTAATAAGCATCTCCAGTTTTGTAGCCTAAAAAACAAAGTAAATGAAATAGGACGGAATACGTCTTCAAAAAACTGGAATGATATTCACTTACATTTTGAAAAGCTCGATGCGTTGAAAGTATTTTAATAATTTCATCTAATCTAATCTTAGCTGGTAGTTGTACACCTAAATCTTTACATAGTTCAACTAAACCTTTTGATTTCTTACTTTGATTTCAAGTAAAATTAGGTTTTTCGTAAAAGCTCGAGGGAAAACTGCTGTTATAGACACTTTACAAAATTTATCCTGCGAGACTCCAAGACAGTTTCCATACGACGCAAATGATTTCAAAAATTTTCCAATACGCTGAAAATAGACCAAGAGTTGCTCTACATTTTGCTAAAAACGGTTTTTTTCTAAGTCTTCATATCTCAATAAAAGCCGTCTTTGAATATGCTATATTAATGCTGTTCTTAATAGGCATTCTGAAAACCGCCGTCAGTCTTGAAACTATAGATTCACTCATACTCTTGAAAAAAATATTTCAGACCATTTTCTCTGAGCTAAAAGTTCGAATATTTTGTCATTCCGCATGCTCACCTGTCCAGTGTCAACAATAAAATTCCCTAAATACATTATAAACAACGTGAATCGCATCGATTCACTGAGTCCATTGCCCGTAAGTCCAATGAATGTACTGTCGGAATTACTCTTCATTCTACTATTCATTCATTAGAGTGAGTACGTGTTTCGAAGCCATGTATGGAATAGAAGTCAAGTCAGCATGAGTTCACGAGTTAATCACGAGCAAATTTCTGACTAAAATGAGACATGTCCTAGGTCTGCATGACCTTTCTTTGCAAAGTTATAAAATTTACAAGGAAAGCCCTAAATTATTCGTTGTCAGCTCAAAGCAACAGAAATAAGAAGAAATTAATTGAAGGCGTTTCTTGTAAATTCTATAACTTTGCAAAGAAAGATCATGCAGAGCTGGGAGATGTCTCATCTTAATCAGAAGTTTGCGAGCTATAAACATGCTTCATTCACAAAAGCGTCGAACAAAAGAAGCGTTTATCAGCGAAAATTGATGAACTTGAACAGTAGATACGTGCCATGACAGACAAGGTTTGCCAATATGAGAATGAACTCGAATTCTATTTATCACAAAAAAGTCCAACAATAGGAGGTAGAACTGAAGCGAGATTTGACGACAAAATAACACAGTATGAACAAAATCTCAAACAGTATGAAGATTCGATGTTAAAGAAGATGAATCAGCTCGAACAGTACGGTCGACGAATAATATCTTCGAATATTTGGTGTCAAAGAAGCGCAAAGAGACGATGCGAATCAAATTGTATTGTATTTAGCGAAAGTAATAGACATTCCAGTGTTTGAAGATAATATTTCCCAACCGCATCGTGTTGGGTGATCCACGAGCAACGGCACCTAGACCTATTATTGTGTGGTTTTGTTCATATCGAGCTCGTGAAGCATGCAAAAAACTTTAAAACGAAAGGTTAGTAAGTTCCACACGATGCGCAAATTAAAATATTGCCTACAGGCGAATATTCCTCTCCAACAAACTAGATACGGCGTGTGGATGAATATTCTTCATGCAGCGCATGCGATTGAACTTCATCACGATAATGCGAGACCACATGTTCATAAAGATGTTTCTACGTATCTTGAATCGGAAGGTATCACGATAATGTGTGCCATTCTCCGGACCTCGCACAGTGTGATTTTGACCGTTCCTGATTAACAAAATCCAACAGATCAAAACGAATCAGAACCGTTGCATCGTGCCGTAACCAAGATCGTGAACTCATTGAATCCGGATGATTATAAAAAATATTTGATAAATGGATTGAACGGATAAAATTATGTGTGAATAACCAGGGCGACTACTTCGAATATTTGATATAAATAATTCAAAAAATCACTACTTTTGGACTATCGTAAGTATTAGCAGAAGAAAAAGGTTCAAGTGGAAAAAAATACCAGATTTTCAAAGTTTTCAGTTTTTTCGTCTTTCGTATAATCTGTGTAGTTTCCTTGATCGACGTTCTAAAATTAAAGTGTAGGTATGGTATTGTAGAGTGTTTTGCGGCGCATCTTTTGCCACTTTCTCAGAAAATTTATTTATTTCACACAAAATCTAAAATTTATGTAGGATCTTAAAAACCAGTATGAAAACACGAAAAAGAACGAGTGTTTATACTTGACTTTGATTTTCTGTGAAAAAAATATTATTGCCTACACGTGCAAAGATGAAATATTTAATATCAAATAAAGAAATGTTTGAATCTGTCGATGCACTACGTGATGGGAAGTATTTTACAAATGAAAATGACGCTATTCATTGGCCAGACGTATTCTCGGAAATATTTAACAAAGGTAAAGTCGATTTTAATTTATTAATTATCTAGTTTTTGAACTTTGAAATTCTGGTATTTTTTTCCACTTGAATCTTTTTCTTCTGCTAACACTTACGGTAGTCCAAAAGCAGTGATTTTTTGAAGAAAAAAATTTCAAAAAGAAGTTAATTAAGTTTTTATTTTATCAAATATGGTTACGGCACGATGCAACGGTTCTGACTCGTTTTGATCTGTTAGATTTTGTTAATCAGGAACAGTCAAAATCACACTGTGCGAGGTGCGGAGAATGGCACACATTATCGTGATACCTTCTGATTCGCGATACGTAGAAACATCTTTATGAACATGTAGTCTCGCATTATCGTGATTGTCACTTGTCGAGCTACTGTCACTATTCTATATGAGAAAGATGGAAAAATTTCTAGTGTATATTCATTAAATTTTCTGTTCTTTATATACAAGTAGTGAATGCGAAACAAAAGGGGTGAATGATTTCTCATCCTTTAGACGATAATAATAAGACCTTTTTTTCGGTCTTACAAATAAGACTGATAAATTCGTCTGGCTTCAACTAAGACGGAAGAAAAAAAGTTAGATCAATACAGGAGTAAGACGGATTTTTTTTAGAGTGAGTAAACCATATGTTGTGTTAGTCAGTTCATTGACTATAGGCTGGTGAATCCTCGCTTAAGTGCATTGGATAGGTTTTATTGGCTTCCACTATCCTTGTTTCCGTTCATTTGCATAACGATATTCATCAAACATTTCGCGTTTTACGATCTGAGTTTCTGGAATTCAATCTAAACTAAATTTTCAAATATTAGACGATTCAATCAAAACATTTTATCAGAGAGTGAATCCTATTCACATCCTGTTGAGGGCGCTCCATTCAGATACTATTCTCTTGGGTTCTGTCTACAATGGATTTTAGACTTTATAACATATGTGTTTCAAGTTGTTCCATATAAAGTTATGTCGAAAATGAAGGGCTGGGAGATGGTACCAAGTTTGTCCCGAGATGTTTTCAGCTTACATACAAGACTCTCATTTTAGCTTATTATAGTTCCCGTACTTTTATATTTGTCACACGTTTAGCCCCTTAAGTGTTTTCCTACCTTTAGTCTCCTGCACCCTTCAGTCTTTTACTCCGTTTAATCTTTTACTGCCTTTTAAAGGCAGTAAAAGTATATAATTATGCACCGTCGAATTTTTACTTTTTTTAAAAATATTCAAATTAAGAGGAAATTTAAACATATAAATTTAATAATTTTAATGTCGTGACATATCTAACTTAACATTCGAATATGAGCCCTTTTGCATTTTTCTTAATATAATTTATTGGTGAGGTTATAATTTTGCACTGCGCTGTAAAACGCTTATTACAAAAATAGCAGCTCTGCACATCCATTTTGAGAAAACAACCAATGCCTATTGACTAGCTAAGAAATCTCTTAAGGAAGTGATTTTATTTCACTCAGTCCAGTAATCACTATGAAGAAATGCAGTAACATGTAAAAAATTAACATGAGGTTTTTATTTTATTTTCGGATTCTGCTCGTCAAACTGGAAGTATACTGAGTATACAGTAATAAGAACCTGAAAAAGCTTGTCAATGTTGCTTCTATGAAGGAAATGTAAAAACTTCCTACTGAACTGTTAGACGGTAATATAGAACATGTAATAATATATCGTAATAATTAAAACTTGTGTCTTAAAACATCAGATGCACTGTCTGTTACTAGGCCATTCAGAACCCGTAAACATCAAATTTATACTGAAATTTCATCATTCACAATCTCACCCCGAAAGTTTATAGCTACTGACAAAAAACCCGCTGTAAATCACAAAAATCCTCGTACATAAACTTCATACTTGAAACTTCATTTTCCTTTGGAAAGCGGACAAAACCTAGGCGGCTTGTCCAAAAGTCACAGCGTTACGTTTTTGACGCACTAAACTTCGATTGTCTCGGACGCTAAAGTAGCCAGAAAGTTTGTTCAAAAGTTGGTCGACGCAGTTCATCATGCTCTACTTATACTGTGAAAACTAAGTTCTTTGACGTTGCATTTTGATGGCTTTGAGAAGGGTTTTAGTGTTGCGTCACGGCGTTACGAAAAAAGGCCCTTTTTTAAGAGTGCTGCTACAAAAATTCTGATTTGCTGCGAAAGTAATTCTTCAAACGGAACATTCTTTGAGCTGATCCTGTAGAGTAGCTCACGGGCTTTCTAATGGTAAAAAGATATTCCACCTAGATTATTAGATTTGCCTGAAAAACGCAAAATATAAGCGTCACGGCGTTACGTTTTTCGTTACAGCGTTACGCACTTGTTTGTCAAGCATATTTGAGGCACTTAACACTATGGTAAAGCTTTGATTTTCACAACTTCTTGTATTCTTTGTATATTTGATCGATCTGCGCAAAAATGAAGTTACTGTATCAAAATAAGAGCTCAAAAACTGTACAACTATGCACAAATTGTACATAGCAAGTAAACTCAAAACCAAGTACGCCGTTTGTACAGGATTCAATTCTCTACAAAAGCAAATACTACCAGCATAAATTCGAAAATAAAAATCCAATAGGCCGAAAAAACAATAGACCGAAAAATTGATCTGCTCCAGATAACTTCTAGTTAGCTTCTAAGATTTTGCGCAGTTTTATATGGGCTATCGAATGAGACCTTGCTTGAACAGAGCGAATAAATTCTGATGGCTATATGGAAAATACTCAGACAGGACATTTTGTGAAAGCTTTCGGTTTTGTCCGTTTTCCAAAGGAAAAGGAAGTTTAAAGTTTATGTACGGAAATTTTTGTGGTTTTTGGTCAGTAGCTGTGAACACAATTTTCAGTAGCTGTAAAGTTTTAATTATTACGATATATTATTACATGTTCTACCCTGGAGAATTTTTAAACTGAGTAATCGCCAATATATCCTCATAGAGGCGTTCATAATGGTACATATTGCGATAAATCTATCAGACGGTTCTAATATATCGCGATGTAAGTTATTACCGCGTTATCTCTATGGTTTATCACGATGCAAAACAATGTTTCGTTCGGCCACGATAAATATTTATCGATCAACATCTATTGCGATAGGAGCGCGACTTAACGTGGCACTTTTAAAAAGTATTAAAATACAGACAGGAAACACGTTGACTAGATTCAAATAAAGTAGGAAAACGGTAAACAAGGTAAGTATTCTCATAATTTTCTAAGTATTCACTTTTTATTTGGTTTTAATTTTTTAAATTTAAGCGTCTCTCCGAACGCTTACCGTGGTTTATGTTTCTTTTCTAATTCAACTGAAGAATGATGAATCATAGTCAAAAAATGTTTAATTGAAAGCTTTTTTAAGAGTATACGTCTTTTCCCTTTTTGACACGAAACAAGTCCATTAATAAACTCTTTTTTATTACTCGTTTAGTCGCATTATATTCAATCACCAACACGTTGAGTTACAATTGTTATTGTGTCCGTTTTGGAACTAATGGTGAGCAATTCTCGAAAAGCCTTGTCCACCAAAGGCTTTCTTATGTTCACTCTCTCGTTTACAGATTCCTTGACTAGTCTGACCATTCCATTATAATTATTCCAGAGACCACTCTTTTTAGATTTTTATTTTTCTATCTAAACGTTGAACTGAATGTATCTGACAAATAGTTACCAGATTTGACGGCAAAATCGCCTGTTTTAACGGGTGTTTGGGAATAGTCCGAAGTTTGCTAGTTAAAGTCAATGCGCATATTCCATAATAAGGAGCAGAAATAAATGCTTTTTTACACGTGTTTATTAATAGTCAGATTTTTTGTGTTAATTTACTTAATGTTACACCTCTAATTACCTTATTTATTTATAAGTAAGGGGATTAGAGGTGTAAAATTAAGTGAGTAATGTGATATATCATATATTATCAACAAATTCAAAAGAATCTTTCAAATATGAATCAGTCTCTGACAATGGCGTAACCAGGATTTTTGGACTGCTGGGCCGTGTTCCGTAGAGTCGAAAAGAATCGGTGGGCCTAGGTGGGCAGAACGTTGCCTGCTTGGGCAGGAAATATTTCCAACTGTTACCAGTTCTGATGCCGTCATTTTTGGTGTTACTCGTTCTCGTGGTAATTTAAGATTTTTCAACGTCATTTTTGCAAGAAAAAATTGAAAAATATTGACTTTTTGAACTGCAGGAAAAAACAGTGAAATTTTCATGTTTGATAGTGTTTCGATATTTCAAAACCGCTTTTTTCTTATTTTCCACCAAAAACTGAGTCTGTGCGAACTGTGACCGGTTTCTTTGGTTGTTGAGACAGATAGCCTACAATTTGCCAGACTGTGCCATACTCTCGTCTTGTGGCCATACTCTCGTTTATCGAGTTGGTGGTTTAGATCAGCTGTCTTGTCGTTTTCGTATGACTTGGATACTTGTTTCTGTAGCTGTATCCAGTTTGCTTTGTTAGCTGCTGATGGAGATTTCTTATGCTTAAGTTCAGCTTCCTCTTGTTTGTTTAGGAGTTCGAGTGTGGCGTTGCTGACCCATGCAGGTTGTTTCTCCTTTAAACGCTTTCCCAGAATGGCTTCGCTTGTCCCAATGAGAGCGGTGTTAAGTGCATTATATCTTACTTGAATCTCATCCGCTTTGCTACAGTTTAAAGCGAGTGATTCATCGAGTAATATGCTGAAGCGGTTTTTAAGTGCAATGTTAAAGTTGATGTGCGTCGCTGGGTCGAGTAGTTTTTGCGTGTTAGAACAGACTAGTTTTCGTAAAACTTATTTTTCGGTAGGTTCTAAACTTTTTTCTAAAAACAAACATTGTCACAACGATCAGTGATGTCAATAATCTATAGTCTAAGTGTTTTTTATATTCCCAAATCAAAGTTGTGTAGTACAGGTAGGTCGTCGGAAAATATCTGTAACCCCCGAACCAAAAGAGACAGAGATCTGGGACTTGTATAGTTTTAAAGTGCACACTTCAGAGGGTAGAATTAACATCTTAAAATTAAAAATCCCTTTTTTCCCTAAAACTGGACAGCTTCTGAATTTTATTTTGAAGGGTTTACCACGATAAGCCTCGTATGGAGACCTGATTTTTTCATAGTTTCACTTCCCATCAATTCCTCTCTACAATAGTGAAAACCGCATGGCTCTAGTTCTTTTCACTAAAAGGTTATTCAAACAATACCGGGATCATTCCTTTTAAGAATGGATACCAGCACATTCAAATGGTGTTGTAACATTATTTTTAAGAAGATGTATATACAATGTTTCTGTCACGCATACCGCTGCTATCAGTCGATCCTTGAGCTTGAATTCAATATTAAAACACCTTTTATCATCGATAAGTGTTGCTTCTTTGCCGAGATAAAGAGCGCAGAAGATGAAAAAACGAAATACCGGGATATTTGATCACGCCGTTATGTCCGTTCTTTTGTTTTTAGCTCAGAAGCATTTCTCATCAGAAAAAGAGTGATATACGTAATCAACACTAAAAACTGCAACGAACGATATATAAAACAATAATTTTCTTTAAAGAACTTTCTATCTAGGGCCCCTACCGCGCAATTTTATGACAAAAAAATTCGAATTAAGTTGTGTGTTTTATAAACTAGACATTTTGAGCATTGAGGACTCATACCAGAGATGGGCGAGTCAAGCCATTTTTCGAGTCGAGTCGAGCCCGAGTCATTTCGTAGCGGCTACGAGTCGAGTCGAGTCATCAGCGTTCTCGAGTCGAGTCGAGTCGAGTCAAGATATTTTTGCCATTTTTTCGTTTTCTGTTTATTTTTATAAAGAAAATTAACAAGTTTTTTGTGACACAATATTTAGTTCCTAGTTCTTAATTCACGAAAAAAACAAAGTCCTGTCAATTTGACACAGCGGACGCAGTTGTAACTTCATTAACAATTTTGACTCAAAATTGATAACGAAGTTCCAATGTCGTCCGCCCGTATAATTTTGACACAATATACACACTTCAAAAATGAGTCGAAACAAAACAGAACGAGACAGAACATATGTATCCAGTCAGGACGAAAGTTACGAATAAGTGAAAATTTAATCTGATGAGTTGTGATTTTTTTATACGAGCAAATTAAATTTTTTTTTAATGAATGGCCCGAGTCAAACAGTCGAGTCAACGTCACGCAATCTTCGAGTCCGAGTCGAGTACAGAAACACGGAAAAATCGTCAAATTCTTCCGATAAGCCTAAACTGCCCGCTACGCTCCTTTGGAGTAGAAGACCATTTTTTAGCGTTCGATCAAAACGTTTTTTAAAATCGAACAAGCGTATAACTTATACATTTCACACATACCGATATTCAATACTTTATACACAGTTTATTTAAAAAGAAAATGGCACTGAATCGTCAACGTCATACTGGAAAAGTCTCTGTTGAATATAA
>CAJNOQ010009457.1:0-10265 GCA_905250885.1 Didymodactylos carnosus
AAATAGAGTACATCTTGATATTCTGACATAACTTGGATTGATCTTGACTGAGTTATGAATTTTGAATTTTACTCAAAAATAGGCAGAAACGGGATATTTCACCTAATGTACATTTTCACTAAGTTTTTGAAGCTGTTTAGAAAAACAAATATTGCCACGAAACTCAGCGTGGTCGATTACCCATAGCGCATACGTCTTTAAGACTACCAATAGTCACCGCATGCCAGTGCTGGGACTCGTAGGAAATCTCATACAACGCCCGAACCGCGGAAAATCAAGGTCTCAATTTACCCCATTTTGAACAGGACATCCCAGGCTATCGGTTCATGAGAAAAAAGCAATACAATCCTATTGGAAAATGTTTACAGACGGCATAGTTTTCCAAAGATCTCTTAGAAAACCTGTTTCAGAAAACTGTTATAAAAACAATTTTGGTTATGACAATATGCCCCCCAAGTTTCCTCTTTCCACTGGTGAAAATTGAAGCTCTCTAGCTCTTTTCTATCAAAAGATATTCAAAACACAACCAAGTGCATGGTGTTTTGACGCCGATAATAGAAAAATATTTTTCAGATCTGGAAAACAAAGTAGTGGTAGTTTGCTAATCCGTGTTTTGTGATACTCCTAGGTACACACGTTCGATAAATGATAAGAAAAAACCTAGGTGTTTACCTTTTGTTTCAGTCAAATTTTCTCACAAAAACGGTACTATTTTTATCAGAATCACTCAAGTATTCACTAACGTATGCTATACTCTCTAAAAAAAATGGCATTCGTAACGACTGTTTTTTAGAGAGTAAACGTAGTAATTAGAAGTCCACATACTCGAAGATAGTAAAAACAATCCGGCTGTTTTGTCTGGAAAAGTTGCGGGAAAGTGGACTAGTTGCTTAGAACCGGTCATTTATTCGACTCGACTAGATCACTTAGTCGCATTTGAGGCGAAAAATACGGTTTTTTTAGGGGACTTTATGCAAAATGACTAAATTTTTTCATAGAAAGAGAATCTTCATATTTAAGTTCTTATAACTGGATATACATATACTTATCGATATGCTCGAGGAAAAGTTAACACATATATTGTTCTACACGCTTCTGAAGGTAAAGAGTGACAGAAAATGAAGTATGATTCGATTTTCTATCATTCTGATATAATAAACTTCAGCGTGATCTTATCAGTCTCTCTCCTTTGAGCTGATCTTAGCTGAAAATGAAAAAAATGGAATCCGAAATCGAAAACATTAAGATAATTGTTTAAGTACATGCATGTGTACAGATAAGAATATATATGTTTCCAGGAAACATTTTTAAATTCATTCATCACGGATACTGAAATTCAAGTTCCTGGCTATTTTCTCTATGGGCAAGATGGGATAAATGAGGAAAGAAGACATCGGCTTCATGCTAATTCTCAAAAGTTTGAGACTATTTGCATTTCCCTTCTATGTTCGGCCGTCCCATTGCTAATTTTTAATTCATATGGGAGGTTGAGCTTTCGGTGCTTGTGCAGACTATTCATTGAGATCATTTCTAAAGGAAAACTATTACAACAAGAGTTCATTTTTTACCGGCAAACCTCCAAATGGTATCGTGTTTGAGAGGGTGGGAGACGATACGAGCCAAAATCGGCCCCCTCACAGATCAATCTTATATTAACCGATCTGACGTAGGTTTTGTCGGCGATTAATCCTAACATAATTTTAGACCTTAAAAGTCCTTTTCAGTGCTACTGGAAACAATTTTCGCATATAAAACTCTTCCCTCGTTAAATGAACTTTACTCAAAGTATTTTCATTATTCCATCTCTTTCACCAGAAGACAGTACTAACTATTATATACCGTTCGACAGAGACTTTTACGGGCTACAAAATACTATACACTTTCATTTTTGTTCCATTTGATCTTACACATTCATCCATAATATCATGTACACAAATTAATTGATAATTCTGTTGTAAGCGCGTTGTCGAATTATTTTCAGAATTATTATCTAATACTGATATGAATTTATAACAATGTATTTTAGGTAGAATACCATATACCATATAAAATGGCGTTTTACCTGTTGAATGACGTTGTCTAATTGTGCACACAAATAATCCTCGATCGACATACATATCCTATTTGTTAATGACATTATCATCAACAAAACTACCAAATAAATAATTAAATCTTTCTAATGTACCATTTGAATTTGAATGATTGGCTGATGCTTTACATCTAGTTATTTTAAATATGAATTTAATTTCTGGGTTGCAAAATTATTTACTCTGTCAGTAGTAATACCTAGCTCAACCGCTCAGTTCTAGGTTGGATTATATATTGTGAAACTAGCTCAACCGGGTCAGAAACCGACCTACCTAGTTTTGCTGCCCATTCCTAATTCGTTATTTTTGCATGGACTCTTGAAGAAAGCAAAAATATCCATTGCTGTTACTTTCTCGAATAATAATAGATAATAGCTCATCTATTACCGGGTCATCGAGCTCTGCTTACAACATGTATGACTAAGGTTATTTGAGTACAGATACAGTACGATAATTACGAATGCATTATTATGTGTAATGTATATGACAAACATAAGCCCAAAGTAAATCCTTTTTTTTCTAACTTTAGTCACACCTGGGACTATTTTCAATCATACTTAAAAATATGATACATATACATCAGGACGTATCTGTGTAACACAATCAGCATCAATTCAAAAATAAAAATGATGAATATTGTGCTTTCGTTGTGCATTGTTCTGCTTTTAGTAGTTGGTGTTTTCGGTGATGGTAACTGCACAGAGGGAACGCTTATCGACAACCAAAACTGCTTCAGATACGTTGGTATGAATGAATGCAAAGAATCAACGTACTTGAGTTATATGCCCGTCTGGAATGATTGCAAACCTGTGGAACTGTTTTGGGGTTCACCTGTCAACAATTTAACAATCATATTTCAAACAAACCTTACAACGGCGCATCAGTTTTGTCTAAGTGGTGGAGCATGCATCGATGATGGTATAATGTTGATAACCGACAAAGCCGAAGAAAAAGTTTCGCTTGGATGGTCGCCGGAATCTCGATGCTTTAAACGCAATGCAGGTGAAAATATGATTAAATTCAAGTTCATGGCCGGTGAAAAATGGCACTGCTACGGAACAACGATAAATTATAGTTATGAACAGTAAAGCTTTTCAATATATTTATTATTAAAATTTTGTGCCAATGAACGAGTTTTTCAAAACACTTGTTTCAGAAAAATATTTAGTTTCTTTGTATCAAAAAGACATTTAACGTCACTCAACTCAACACAATATTGAAAACTGCAGGTATCTGTATCTTTTTGTTCTTAAGTAATATGGTGGCGTCCATTCTTTTATTCGAGAGACAGTGGAATGGAACGCAAGTAAAGCTGATAGCACTTAATCATAAGATGTGGTTTAAATGAGAGAACATATTGGCCACAAAGTAAACCGAAATACTGATGATATTAGCTAGAAATATCTCTATCTTTTATCAATAGAAAGATTGTTAGAATTATCAAAACAAAGTTATAGTAAAATGCTGAATGTTGACTGAGCCATATGAAACGAATATTTATTTATTTTTGATATTTATATTAAGCCTAAATGTCATTCTTTTATGACTGAGAGTGTCCGCATTAGAGTTTCACAAAGAAATTTAATTACTATTAGTCTTGTAAAGTGAAGCAAAACTTTGTACTAATGAATTGATGATCTGTGCAGCATGTTCTACAAAACGCAAAAATTTCCGCCCTCAGCCTTCCCCTATTTGGACTGTTTCATCTTGGCTGTCTCTCCAGTGTCTCAAACTTCAGGTCAGATTTACTCTAACTACAATCAGGAGTGTATGGATGGAATAGTATACACCCCCATTTACTAGTTGAGGTACTAGCTTGAAGTTTTATTACAGAAACAACACAGATTTAAAAAATGAATGAAAGTGAATCAAAATTTATGAAAGTTAAATTACGCGACTAATTTACAGTTTTCAGCAGGAGTGCTTATAACTTTTGATGTACAAATGAATTTCTTTCAAAATTTAGCATCGTATATTACTATTGTACTAGTTGTGATCGACTGCACACGCTGTGACGCCCTTGCAGTTGTCTGATGATGACTAGTCCAAAGTTACGATAAGAAATTTAAAAAAAAATTGCCGCCTTTCTGATTCAGATCAACTAAGAGACCTTGTTCCACAGTATTTTAATCCAATTTGTAATTTACTATAAAGCGCGAAATATTATGCACAGAAAAAGTGGATTCATAGATAATCAACTATGATGCATCCATTGAGTATATTCTCGAGATCTTCAGAGGGCCTGTAGGAAACATTCATGGACCATCGAAAGATCTCCAGGAGATCTTCAGAAACCCTGTTAGGGTTTATTGTTATATGGAGCTCTAGCAAAATATTCAATTTTCTATTAATGCTCTCTTTCGAACATCAAATCTTAATGTTACCGTTAAAGTTTCTCCTAGAGATTTAAGGATTTTGGACGTATAGATTTGCCACTGGATCTGCCATAGTATGAGTCAATGTGTCTTAAAATGTTGAAATAATCTTTTCTTAAACTCTTCTCGCGTTACTATGACAAGTTTATTCTCATACTGGTTAACCACTTTGTGCTTCGTTGTCACCTCATACATGAATGTATTTCAGTTTATTTCAAAAGAAACAAACATACACAACAGAGAGAAATAAAAATATTGGCAAAGACGACGAACAAGTGTAAAGGAGTTTTCCGGATCCAGAAATTGTCTGATTTTTATTACTGACCATTCGAAAAATATTTGGATCCTACAGATCATCAGAGAGTTTAAAAATTAGAAAAACGGAGATGCGGGTGGAGTGTTTATCAGCTATTTTAGCCTTAGGATGAATTTCATTAGAATATAACCAACCATAAAGAGCTTTTCCTCGTGATTTGTTTTAAGATTTTCGAAATAAATAAATATAAGATCTTCTTGTTGAACAGTCTATTTTTTTTGGCGTCACGCAATGCATTTTAATGTAGTAGATGATGTGAAATTCTATAATAGAAGTTGTGGCTGACAAAGCCTCGCACGTATTCTGAAAGGTCTTGAAATCTTCTATCGACAAATGTAAGAATCGTATTTTGAGATCAAAAGAATGGCTAAAAAGAAGGTTCTTGTTTAAACCGATGTTAGGATTCATAACTGTTTAACATGATATGTATTTCATGGTTTTGGACTCAAATCTTTTTGTTTATGAATAGTCCTGTTAACGTTCTACACGCATATGTATATGGGAGCTAGTGTAAACCTGTATCACCCATTTGAGAATTAGGGGCTTTTGCCATGCTGAACCAAATTTGATGGATATAAGATGTTATATGCAGAATTTCGCAATGAATCCGACAGCGGGTTCCTTGTAAGTCTATTTTAACTACTTTTCTGATGTCGACACAATCGTTTTGCTTAAATTTTAATTCTGTCACTGATTAAAAAAAAAGTGACAATGTTCGAAATATGACAAGAGACAAAACGAGCATTTTAAAGCCGTTTTTGCACAATAAATGCTTAATTTTGGCTGGTAACTACCACTTATTCTTGTAATTATTAAAAACAAATGAGAGAAATTGAAGCAGAATATACGAAAATCTACCATGTTTCTACATGTTATTAAAGAAATATTTATTCAGTGCAATTGTAGTCTCATCAGTATGCAGTGTTCGGTAATAGTTTACTTATAAGTGCGAAATTTGATAAGCGCACACGTTTATAGTGTATAAGTTTTTTATCACTTATCCTGCATGTATTAACCTTGATGTTTGTCAAAAGATATATAAATTCTACATACTAAGAAGCTCCAACAGTTGTGAGAAAAGACAAAATGTACGCAGAAGTTTTATATCTGCTGTTGAGAATCGTAATAAAAACTTAAAAAATAATTCAAATAGCCCTATAGAATTTTCTCACATTGTCCTATCATCAGCATTGGATTAATATAAATAGTGAGTTTACTGTCATCACTGAACTGCTAGACAAAGTTAAAAATTCTTTAACTACTATAATTGCCAGTCTATGACTACAAACCTTTATATATTGCTGCATCAAGAACGACTAATGGACAAATCTAATTTTACTTCAGTATCAAATATTTCTACAGAAAATCGTTTATACACTGAATATTAACCGGCGTGTAATACTCAAAAATGACTTTAATCAATGCGCCTGCTTGGCTCAGTGGCAGAGCGTCGCTCTCGTAAAGCGAAGGTCACAGGTTCGATCCCTGTAGTAGGCAATAAATCTTTTTTTTTGTTTATCAGGCATGATTCCGTTCTTCAGAATATTATAGAACATATGTTACTATATAAATACAGAAGTTCGCTTTTGATTCTCTTTTTTTTCAAATTAATTCTCATTTAAAAGACATGCATTTACTTTCGATATAAGTTAGAAAGATCAAAGCACTTCTTTTCATGATTCAGACATAACGCTTCTGGTTCTGTCTCTAGGAAATAAATACACATAATGTTTCTTAAAACTAATGTATTTCTCCCGATGTTTACCTCTCTGTAACGACAAGCGAAAATGCTATTGGATCTTTTAGATCCAACCATATTCAGAAGTGAAAGAAATATACTATAACTCCCTAATGATATAGCTATATACTACTGGAAAAAAGCAATCAGATATACAGACAGGAACGTTATTTGGCAAATAAGTATAGCGAAGTGAAATATACGTCATTCTTAAACAAATGTCAGAATAACTTGAGGCAAAATGCGATCAGTTATAGCACAGCAGCGCTGACGAGAGATAGGGGTAGGTTAATTATATCCTTCTGACTTTCTGCTTATTGACCAGAGACAAGTATAAATACTTCTACTTAACGAAAATTACTTTATACTCTTACTTAAGTACATCTCAAGCACTTTGCAACACCGCTGACCTGTTTACCGTGGATACATAGTCAGATTCAACCTTTGGTCACTAAGACTCAGCCCCGTTTTCGCTCGCACCGACTCGGTGGTACAATTAATGTGACCATCTCTATTTACGTTTTGGATACATACTTTATTATTTTTAAGCATTCACTATGTTGTCACATACAGTCACGGTTTCAACGCCTTATTATCGACACGATTGAGATCAACATCGAATTCTAACTCCCTTCGTGAATATTCTAAATATTCCTTCTGAACATATTTTCTCACATCTGCTGCTGTTATCTGTAGCAAAACAAGAGTAACAATATACGGAAAGCTTAAAAATACTAAAATGCCTGCTCAAAACATAAATAGAGAGGGCCACTTTATCTGTACACCGAGTCAGTGCGAGTAAATCAATGACTAAGTCTTGCTGTGACCAGAAATTGAATTTGACTATCCGTCCAGCGGTAAACATGCGAATGGTACTAAAAAGTACTTAATTACAGATAAAAATATAAAAGTATCCCTGCACGGCGAAAAAGATCCGTGAAACTCATGACGGTTGTTATACGCAGTTTTTCACTGTCAGTTTTGCATGTTTTTTTCCTGGTTTTGGTTTTACATGTTTTTGTTTCCTATGTTTTAATATGACGGCTTTGCTTTGACGATTTTTAAAACGGGTAGAAAAACTGTCGAAGTAAAAGTGTGCAAGCAAAACCGTCTACTCTGAAAGGAAAGAAAAAAAGAGTAGCTTTTCAAGGAATCGAACCAGGGTCGCTTGACCAGTAGGAATTATAAGACGTTCTTTTATCCTGAAGTCTATCCGAAACTATGGACCTGATGAACTTACAGTAATAAGTCTTCGGACTGCACACTCTTCATGTTTCGGATAGACTTAAGGATAAAATTCAATACGTTACTGCGAACTTGTGATTAGTATTTTTAGGGAAGATATTCACTACACCTGCCGGTAATTTTGCAGTTCGAACTGTCGAACGGCGACAAATTCCACCTGCCTCTCTATTCCTAGAGATTATCGGCATCAGAGCGATTTCAAAATAGTCACAGCTTCAAAGAAAAAAGTTTTTGAAACGAGAAATTTTACAATACGGCATATTTTGCTAAAACATGCGCTGGAAGACGTCTTCTATTTCGAAACATGTGGTTGCACTACTTTGAATGCTTGTCGCCGGTTGGAGTCATCCATGTGTTTCGGATAACATTCCTCGTTTCCAAATTGAAAGTATCAATTCTACTCTTTTAAGAGAAGCTCCGCCAGAGCACCGGCCCTGCTGTCAGGAGGAAAGTTTTATTTAATTTTTATTTATATCTCATTCGAAAGAGCATAGAAAATAACCACTAACCCTGCAATAACTCTTTCTGAACGTGCTTTTTTAAAACACTACAGGTCAAACACTCTATTGAGGGTCACTCTTCTTACTAAAAACCGTGAATTTTTACAAATTTCGTATTTTCCGATTTTCTGAAAAACTATCAAACTCCTACGGTTCGTTCACGGCTCATTTGGAAGAGAAATGTTTACTCTATAGGATCATATGTTTAGACATGATAATATGTTTAACTGTTTAACTATCTAGGACTAAATAATAGAAAACTAAAATATTCCATATTTTTAAAACTACTATCCATTTCAAAAAGAAGGCCACTCCTTCTTATATTAATAACTTTTGATCGGAAAGCTCCAGTGGCGTGCGGTTTTCATTTCCTGAAAGTTAATCGGTGGGGCTACAAATCTATGCAAAAGTATTCCCAAAAGCGACATTTGCAGGTAGTGTACCTTGCATGGACATTTTGTAAGAGTTTTCCGTCTAAATTTGCGTGCCTAGTTTCCAAGTGTAAAACGGCTAACGGATATGCTTAAGATGTTACACTGTTTGGGATGGTTAGACATCGAACGAACTTTTTTTAACAATGCTTTGTTACTAGGGTTTAAAATATTAATAAGATTAACAGCTGAACACTTACCGGATAAACTAATAAAAAACACAAATTTTCATCACTCTTTGCGTTCCCAAACATCCAACAAACTAAATACACACAAATTCAAAGAGATGCGAAATGTCTTTCTTTCCTCGTTTCGTACTTGAGTGGAATAAGTTAGATAAGAGTTAGATAATAATCTGAGATTATGTAATTACAATCAAAAGACAAAACTTACGGAACATTTTTCTTTTGACTGAGGCTCGAGGCAAGAAAAACATTCCGAATATTGAAGAAAAAAGAAAAAGAGAAAGACCTTCTAAAGTAAAACGCGCTTTCATTGTTCAATAAAATTACTTGAAATTTTTTAAATTGAACACATTTTACTTTTAAAAAATGAATTTCTCACTTGAGCTTTTGTATTTACTTACTGAACAAATATTACTTATATACTGAAATTATTGTATCTCTTCCACTTGAAAATCAATTATTTGAACTGAATAAACTACTAAAGAAACTGAAAAAGTTTTTTAATTGTTTACTGAACAAATCACTACTTATAAGTATAAGTCTTATTATACTAACATCAAATGAATGAAGAATAACTGTAAATATATATAACACTATACGAAAAGATCGAGGTTGAACGATAAAAACTGTATTTGTGACAACAGAAAAGAAAAAGGAACTATGCGACTGACTGTACAGTCACGTACTAAACGCATGATCATTGAAAAATGAGGAGTGAAAAGGAAAAAAGTGGAAAATGACTATATATAAAGGGCTCTGAAGGCTCGTCTAAGACTAGAGATCAAAAGCACTATTTCAACATGCCCCCACTCCAAGAGACTCCCGGATAGTCTCTTGGGGTGGGGGCATGTTGAAATAGTGCTTACAGATATCTCTTTGGAAGAGATGTCTGTTTCTGACTGTTGTTATAAAATGTCTGTAGCCCGAACCAAGGTCGAAATGTTCAAAATAATCATTATTCATAATTAATCGTTTTCTGAAGTTGATCGAAACACGTCAAAAACCAATTAAATTCCAGTTGAGATGTTCCTTGACCTGTTGAACTGAGTAGCGAGGATTGAGGAGAACGGTTTTTCTAATTGCAAAACGATGCGCTCTGCGATTTTTATTGTGTTTCCAGTGCTTTATTTTCGTTGTTCCAGGGACATTTGAGAGTATTTTAGTTGCTTACGTTGCGGTTAAACAGCTGTTAGTTGATGAGAAGGTTTCTGTCGAGATTCAACTGAGGAGGGAACTATCCTAAACCCCCCCCCAAAATAGAAGGCCACCCTATATTAGAAGGGCACCTTAAATAGAAGGCCACCTCAGAGGCAATTCTGTAAAATCCATATTAAAAGGCCATGGCCTTTTATTTTGTCTCATGATGTTTAGATTATTTTGTTTCGTTA
>CAJNOQ010009458.1:0-10265 GCA_905250885.1 Didymodactylos carnosus
CAGAACTTAGTATACATTAAAAGATGTAGTAAAGCGTTCTGTACAAAATGGCGAAAACCGCATCACTCGATCACCTTTCGTTCTCAATATATTCAGAAAACATTCACGGTCCCTCAATTGTGAAATAATAATAGTCAGTTCTCACTCATTTTCGTAATTTTATGGAAGTTTTTATTTAAAATCGGCAATATTAATTAAGTCGGCTCTGGTTGCCAAATTTAACATTAAAATCACCAAGGACGAAACTTTCATTTCAAAATTGTTGCGATCGTGGATTTCATAAAGAAATGTGTTGTAAAAGGATGATGGGAGGGAACAGCCCGTCCGTCATTTTTTTCATGCAGCAACAAAAGAGTTTCTAGCGCAGGACTCTATTTATTAGTCACGTGATGTAAGTCACTCAATGAGGAAATGAATATGACTCATCGTGGTATTATATATTTTAGATCTACACTACGTAATGCTTCAATTCAAACAAATGTAGAATATGTTCAATTTTATAATTTATCGATTCATCAAGGTGTTGCTCTGCTATCATCTTTTGTCAATCCTACTCTTTACCTCCATCAGTCTCA
This sequence comes from Didymodactylos carnosus, assembly GCA_905250885.1. NCBI lineage: Eukaryota > Metazoa > Rotifera > Eurotatoria > Philodinida > Philodinidae > Didymodactylos > Didymodactylos carnosus. Next base: position 576 of record CAJNOQ010009458.1, read on the forward strand.
TTTCACATCTAAAACTTATTCATGGGAAACAACAACAATGTTTCGAAATGGTATTGAATATAGAAATGTCTCCGTATCTACTGGTGATGATTATCCAAAATGGTGGATTCAATATTTGAGTAGTTCCAGTATATTGTCAGATAGATCGATTAATGTTCAAGAACAAGAACAAATAGCAACATGGCCTAGCACGCGAATGCAAGAGCAAGGTGTTCAAACTGAACGTAAACACTCTCATCAACAATCCTCTCTAACAGAGAAGAATTCATACTATGATTTTGATGAAAATAATCGCACTCGCATACAAACGACCAGTGGATATTCATCACAAAATGAACATGCACAATCAAAAACAAATTCACGCCTATCCGACTGTTATTGTAGTGATTTAACGGTAACTCTGAATAATAATAATAAACGAGCTGATAGATCATCATCTAGCGAGTATTTATCAAATAAAGAAGATGATCGAAATAGAAATAATATTTCGTCTCAAAACCATACACCATCGCGAGGAGGAGATCAGCTTGGTTATAGACAATTTAAATTATCATTAAATACTCTTCCGGCAAGGAACTATCATTCATCAACTAATCATTCAGGTATTAGTTCACATTTATCATCATCACACCGTTTACGTTCATCCTGTCGATTGTGTAATGCAAGAAATCGAACAAGTTCAGAAGTATCAACAACGTTAGACAATAGATATCATCGACCAGTGACAACCACATGGGATCCAATATCAACAACCATATTCGTTGATGATGAAATACCAAGACGACAAACACGCACTCACATAGAAAGTGATGCTTCGTACATTCCAATGTCATCTGAAACAGACCGAATTTTAGAAATAGATCGAATTATAGCAAAATATCAACGGCAAGCATCATTGTATGGAATAAGTCATCGATCAAAAACGGTATGTATAAATAGAATATCAGAGCGAAAACACTGTAAACTTCTCTCACTCCCTCTCTCAATTTGGTTTAAAAAAATCCATCTTAGTATCAAAAATGTTCATGAAAGGTTCTAAAACTTTTAATTTTTATCCAACATTTAGTCTTATTTTCATATTATGATCTTTTTATTTCGGCAGAGCATTTTGTTCAATTATAAAATACATTTGTTGAATTCAAACAGTATTTGTTATTTCTGTCTGTTCATAAGATTTTTTTCTCTAAATATTAGTTTAGTCTGCATGATATATATATGTTGAAAATGAAAATATAACTACACTTGAAATCAATGTGAGACATTACGATTATTTTTACACATTGTATAACATAAGCCATCTAAGTATGCTTAAGTTAGATAAAATTTCAACATCCTTGAAGATCTGTTTTTGAAATATTTCTCTGCAAACTTTTTTTTTCTATAATATTGAATTTTTTCTACTTCTTCTTCTTTAAGGCAATGGAGCTGTACAGAGATGATAATTATTCGGTTCAATCGTCAAGACGCAATTCAACAAACATTATACCAATGTCTCGAAGTACAAAAGCAAAATATAGTCTTATTAAACCATCTAGTGATGATATGATAAATACGTATACAGGTGAACGCTGTAGTGCATGTATGGCTCGATTATTAGCACCAAGAATGAATCCATTAATTACACGATCATCAATATCAGACTCATCCTTAATTAAGCCCGATTATATTGAATTAGACTATACTGATCATTGGAGTCCATGGATTCGATACAATGAACAACGTATAAATGATTTACAAAAAAGAATTGAACTATTACTCCAAACTGATGATGATCAAGATTTATTAGCAGTAACAGCTCCATCTCTGCTAGAGGCATCAACAAAAACAGTCACACAACATATTGATGATATTTTATTGCGAAACAAATATGATGAACACTATCGACGGCTTTCCTCCTACGTAAAACATCGTCCACTCACTTATCATTCATCCTCAGATAGTAGCATTACACATGCAAATGGTATGTAAAATAACTTTTTTAGTAAAACTTTATCTGTCAGATTCTTTTAGTCGGTATACCTACTTTTAGATATGCTAAATTATTCATCATATTATCGTTATATACCACGTTTGCTCCGACCAAGACGAATAACAAATTATGGTGCTTTACTAGGACGTTCGTATCGTTTATTGCCACCATCTTCAAGATTATCCACACATAAAAGATCCGTACGAGTTAGTCCCACAGCTTATCTAAGATCTCTACCTGTTTCTTCACGATTTGCTGATTATTTACATCATCGTTTGAGAACACCATTGCGATCAATTTTACATCATCAAACACCAGCTCATTATTCTCGATCAACATTACGTTCAGTATCACCACGTATGAAGGCTGCTCATATCTGGCAAAATCCACAGGATGGTACAACATATATTCTTCAACAATGGGATATGCCGCCTTATTCTCGTCTCTATGGGGATGCTGGTTTTCGTCGAATGTATAAAATTTCGTCAGCGAAAGATCCCTTTTTAGCTGAAACCGATGTCAATTTAAATACAGCAAAAAATTATTTATCTGATGAACCACCGATCGGATCATCTTAAACTCATCGAGTTAAGATAGAAACATTCCCACATATATTTTTACTTTGTCTTTTTTTAGCTAGTTCATTTTTTTTAGTTTATATACACATTTCTAATATTGGCTAACAGTGATCTCCTTAGGATCTGTATAAAACATATAGTTTATCCCTATCTATTTTATCCTTGTGAAAAAATGGCGTTTCGTTTTTCTTGTTTCACATTTTAGAAATATTTTAGCTCATTACTGTGATGACCTACCCATGATTAAATAGGATTTTAAGACAAAACGTATGAGTTACCAGTTTGAGCATGTTAGGTAAAACACCTTGTTTAAACATGTCAATTTGATAAATGAATGATAGTGGTACGAGAACACATTTTACTTTCAATCCTTTTATCATAGACTTAACATTTTTATCATCTCTGATAAGAATCTTACCAAATTCTTAAACAAGATTACGCCTGAAAATTTGAGAGAATTTCTTATAAAAATCTGATAAAAGATTGGTAAGAATTCTGTAAGAAAGTGAAATTTCACAAGAGTCATTTATATTCCCAAGTGAAATTCACCTTACAAGATTAGGTAAAATTTGTCGTTTTCATATGCATTCTTGTGACAAGATCTCACTGCATGATCTTACAAGAACTTGTCTCAAGATCGTATAAGACCATGCGGAATCTTGTAATTTCTTGTCATAAGATCTCGGAAGATCAACTCATAAGGCAATAACAAGAGCGTATCAGATCTTATGACAATAAATCGTATTATCTTGCAATATCTTGTAAAATCTTCTCGACGCGAGTGTTGACTTATATTTAGCTCTTATCACAAGATCGTATGACTTCTTGACACAAGATCTTATATAATCCTGCAAAAGTGGATGACTCATTGTTACCACATAAATTTTGTTGAGATATCTAACGGGTGCGGTATCATTAATGATCCTTTACGTATTTTTGACATCAATTTTTTCTATTACATTATTCAATCGTAAACTTTTTTCAAAAGATGTGCCATTAAATTCACTACCAAAAACGTACTGTGCATTTTGTTTTCCTATTTTAATAATAGAGGACTATGGGCTTGTCCACTTAACGCTACACTTCGCTGATTAAGTTTTTCAAATATGTTTTTCGTCGGAGAACTGATATGAGGCCACCATTAGATGCAATTTCTCGCGCTGATTACGAATGTGGGCTTTTTAAAAATAAAAATAAAAATTTGAATGAAAAAACTTTAATTTTAAAATTTTTAAAAGCTTTCATTTTAAATTGCTCAGCTAGCAAGTTTCTTGAAAAAACTGAAAAATATACCATTCGATAAAAAATTAAATTCTCTTCAAAATGACATATTCTTTTCGAAGTTCTAACATCAAGAACGGATTTTAGAAGGTTTTTAAGTTTTAAAGTGTAGAGTCAAACTTAAAAGTTTAATATAAGGTTTTCGACTTTATTTTAAAATGGGTTGATAACCCATGCCTAGGACTCAGTTGGATATAAAAATCAAGTTCTTTTTATGACGTTACGTGTCTCAAAACTGTGTCACAGCGTTACTTTACAAAACCGATTTTTCTAGGCGTGTGGAAGGGTTTGGAAAAAAGCTTATTTTACCAAAAGAAAGCCCGTTAGCTCCTCTACAAACTTGCCTCTCGAAACTTTTCAGATGCACGACTCGATTCGCTAGAAATCAGAGTTGTAAAATAGGGACCTTTTCTGTCATAGTGTTACTCGCCCAAAAATCTTTCTGGGAGCTCGAGTCTTGAACCGAAAATCTTCATTTTTATACTGTAAGTAGAGTTTGATGAACTGCGCCGAATGACGCCAGAACGAACTTTCTAGCTCCTACAATTTTCGAGAAAAATGCAAATTACTGTGTCAAAAATGTCACAGCGTCACCTTGGACGAAGCTTCAATTTCGATCACTTTCTAACTTCTTCAACAAATATATTATCGCCAGATTATCGTTCATATTGATACTCCGTCATAGCTCAGTTGGTTATACGGCAAAGGATGACGTCTATCTTAAGCCTGAATTTTGAATAGAACGCTATTTATTCAATTACCTATGTAGATTTCAAATGTCGGACTAACGTAAATCAATTAGACTAAAGTCTAGTAATTTCAACATTGCAAAGAAACTATTTCACATAAGAATTTCACAAAAAACCGATAAAAATCACATAAACGTTCTTATCACTTTTTAATAGAATTCTAACAGAGTCTCATTAATACAATTATCAAATTCTCTCAGCTTTCAGATATAATCCTCTTTTACAAATTTGATAAGATTTAAATTTTTGCTAAGATTTTTGTTTGAGACTTCTTAGATAAGAATTGATCACTCGGATCAAGAAATTCACTTTAGATGAAGTAATATCATTCTATGATCCAAATAGTGACAAAGTATATATTATTGCACTCAACATTTGCATTAATCAATAGTTAGTTTGAAATTTTAGATAAAATTAATCAGCTATAATATCTATAAGACGTGTGTTTTATTACAATATATCAAACATTTTACATTTAGATATCATAGCATTTTTTTCTCTTCAAACAAGATATTAGTTAAATATTTAGCGTTGATGAAAAAAATTCAAATTTCCTTTAGAATACTCGAGAGCAAAAGAAATATATATATATCTATTAAAGGTTTTTGAGTCATGCAATTTGAAAGGAAATGACAACATTAAATTATAGAATTTGATGTCATATCAAAGTAAAAATTATATGATTTATCAAGGATAGTTTGATTAAACAGAAGAATTTTTTTTTTTCTAGTTCAAAGTTCATCCGGATACAATTACAACATACGAAGAGAGCAACATAATATCCGTTTATTTTTAAAATGAATATATGCTTCTAGTAGAGTTCAATTATTTTTCTTTTTTTTTTTTAGTTATTTAATTTGAATATAGATATTTTTCTATATCATTAGATTAAAAATGTTGCGGTGTATTTAGTACATAAATTTCAAAGAAAAAAAATATATCTTTTATATACATGATATAGACAACGATTGAGTATGCACACGATTATAGATGATTGTTTTTTTTTTTTTGTTTTGTTTTGATCTTAAATTGATTAATAATACGTTTGGATGTAGGTGTTAATTGCTTGCATATTCACCTCCTTCTATTATGTCATTAACTTAAGCTGGTGTTCGTTTTTTCTTTTTTTTTCATTTTTCTTCATGGAACATTAATATAAAAATAATACTCAAGGATATCCAAGAGGACATATGGTCAGATTTTGATTATTAAAAAATTTCTCTGCCTCTCTCTCTCTCTCTTTTTTTGTGTGTATTTCTATGTACGGTACGGTGGTACTATTCTCTAAATGACCAATTTTTTTTCTCTTTTTCAGTTCTTATTTCTCTCTATATAAATATATATATATCTATCCATCTATCTATCCTAGCAGCATTGCGCAAGAAGAAGAAGAAGAAAAAAAACAACAAAAAAAAAAAAGTGGCCCATTGTATGTATGTATTACTTTTTAAAACATTTATTTTAATCTAAATTTATGAGAGACAATTCTTTTCTTCTTATTCATTGCAATATACAGTACTCAAAATACATTGTTTGACCGTTGTTGTACATATAGCTTATGATGATTATACGATCGTCAAAATGTTTTATTTTACATACTATTAATAATTATTATTATTCTAATCGTTCAATGATGTTCCTATTTTCAATTGTTATACCACTACTAATGTTAAAAATACATTGTGTATATACACAATCTTATTCTAATATTCAAGGTAAGAAAATGATTTTAATTAATAATTAAAAATATCATTGAATATTTTAGAAGATTTTTTTTACTATGAAATACATAATGAAATAGTATAAAAATAGAATAAAAAGAGAAAATTTATACTTTTTATTATATAAAAATATAAAAATATTTCAATCAAATTTATAACGACTTATAGACTAAGTTTCACATTTGTCACTTGTTGATTAAAGATTATAAGTCGACTATGTCTTTAGGATATTTATAAACTAAAATTATTTCTAAAAAGAGATAATACAGTATTCTCTTCAAGTTATCAAATAAAAACAAAAATTTCTTAGATCAATTGTAAGATGTCGAGAATAGGTTCTTGAAAAGGAAGTGAGTACGAGCAAAATAAAATATTGTTAAATTTATTAATACTTTATGTCTTTAAAGCGAGCACATATTCCACTACTAATCTTTTTTATCTATAATCAGATAATCTCTTATCATCTACCCAATGATAGCAGAACACACAAAAAAAAAAAGAAGATAATAATTCTTCTTGTCTAGTATTTGGCAAGTGTACTATATAACTTTCTAGCTAATTTATTTTGACATTAGTAATTAATTTTCTTTTTCACTAATCCGAAATATGTTAAGAGTATCGAGTATTCATGCTAGTTTATGTTCATTAACTATTGAGACTAAAGATTATTTAAATTGATTAGAGTATCTCTACAAAAAGTGTTATTCGACCAATTTTATTTTGTTTTGTTAGATTTGTTGCATGACCATATCTCGAATTTCAATTTAAACAATCTTTACAATTAGATTGTTCAATCTTTCTTCTTTTTTTTATTTTATTTTATTTTATTTCGTTCAATATATCAAAACATAATCATATCCTAGTATCATATAACATTTCTTCTTCTTCTTTTATTTTATTTTTACCAGATCTTTGCTGTTTAATGGTCAAAATTAGCGCAGTGCTTGCTTACGTTTTTCTTTTCTAATCATACTTGTTCAATTTGCCGACACGTTCAATATTCACACATACACACGTCAGGTTTTGATTTTCTTATTTGAACAACTTGGTAAAGTTACATACACTCAAGATTTTACAACATTTTTTTGTATGTCTTCACAAGTAAAAATAGTACTACACAGCACTATATTACCATATAGAAGAAATAAAATGAAGAAGAAAAAAAAACATTGGTATATTTATTTATACACTTGATAATCAGTCAAATGTCTCTGTGTATGATTACTATAGAATCAACTTTATAGACTAAGATTATATACTTGTTTGGAGTTCGTTAAAGTTAATTTAAATTAGTATTCAAATATCTTATAATAGCTTCTTGTATAAGTTATCTTATATTGTGTTCTAGTTCTTGGTCAAGATGATGATCCCAATTGTGCTAAATGTGATATTCGTGCGGTATGTGTTCGTATTGGAAATATAACCGGTGTCAGTTGTGTTTGTATGCCCGGTTTTGCTCCAACAGCAAATGGAAAATGTATTCTTGAAGGTAAATAAAAAGAAAAGAAAAATGATTCTATAATTCTTAATGGAAAAAGACGTTCGTTCTGATTTTCCGGTGTTTTTTTTTTTTCTAATATAAAAAAAAAGAAAAAAACTATTTTACACCCTTTTTTTTTCTTTTACTGTTACGTAACTTATGTAATCGGAACAAGAAAAATACTTTAACTTGAACAGTCATTAGAGATATTCGATTGATCATGTTAGAAAGAAATCAAATGTGACTTATTCAAGGTTATTTTAGTTAAACTCTATTTTTTGTTTTAGAAATACCAAGTAATGGAAAGTGTGACAATAGATACGAATGTTTTAACGGAGGTATGATTAATGCTTTAATTTAAATGTACTATTTAAGATTAATTCTTCAGTAAAATTAATGTCAAGAAGCATTGATTATGGACACAGTACATTCATGAGGGTTTGTAAAAGTGGCGGAAATAGTTTTAAAAAAAACAATATTTCGTTTTAGATCCATTTTTTGAAAATATTCTTCGCAGAATCAGGGTTTCCGATTATTTTTAGGGATAGGAGGGATTAAACATTTTGATTCACAGAAAGTGGCTAGCGAAAAAACGTTTTCGACATTTTTTGACAGAAAGTTGCTGATCGGGAACTCTGCGCAGGACGGCAGATGACGTGTAGAACCACTTAGCTGAAAAAATTAGTTAAGGTGTAGACTGTCATCTGAATCTGCCCGAATAGTCCCGAATGGAGCTATCAAGACAATTTTAGTTATGAGTAACTAATAAGATAGTATAGCAGAGATGTAACCGTTTTAGAAATTTTATACTGGAAGCAAACGCATGCTCTGCTGATCATTCGGCTCTCTTTTTCATGGCCGTTCTGAATTCTTTTGTTAATAAAAATTTTTCAAAATATTTTTCATCTTGTTTTATTTTTTATTTTTTGTTTGTATAATACCAAACATTGGGGTATTCAAGCGCATCGATAACCAGAGCTGACACCTTTTTATAATCTGCTGAAATATTCGATAAATCTTTGGATAGTCGACATGTTGATTCTGTTCTGAACATGTTTTTGCTGATGAGAGACTAATTTTGTTCAAAGTATTTTAAAATGGCATGGATGGAAAAACTTTCATTTGAAAAAGCGTTCTATCAGCTATTTTAAAAGTGTTATCGGAACGGAAGGATTTGTTCGTTCACTATCATCGGTTACAACTGTGTAGTGTAGTATACGTTTGTTTATTGTTTCCAAGGTCATTGTTCAAATGAAAGTCAGTGTTTATGTCCAAATGGTTATGGCGGTATTTTCTGTGAATTAGATATTAATGAATGTGTACAAAGTGGTACTGGGGATAATATTTGTGGAAATCATCAATGCACAAATTTACTGGGTGATTATCGTTGTCAATGTGATTTTTTTCATTCGGGAAAAAGATGTGACATAAGTAAGTTAAAGAAAGAAAGAGAGAATTCATCTGTTTCATTCAATATATCCTGTTCAACATTTATCAATAACAAAAATGTTTAAATATGTCAAGTATCTATATGCGTTATCTAATGAGTAGTGTATCTTGTTTATTTTTCTAGTTAGTGGTATTGGTTTATTTGTTGTTATTCTATCATCGGTGATTGTTACATTAATTCTTTTATTTTTGATATTATTCTCTGTTCGAACATTTTTACAGTATCGACTAGCTCGAATAGCAAGGTAAATGTTACTGTTGTTTTCCATTTTCAATTAATGTATAATGATATGATGTTTATTCTTATAGAAAACAAGATCCACAATCAAATCCACATTTAGTAACGTTAACAACTGGTTTTGATGATTCAGCATATGTAAGACCGATACATCGAATTTATGTACCAATGGCAACAAGTTTTCAATCGATATCCGATGATAAACAAATAAAATCTGATGAAACA
>CAJNOQ010009459.1:0-10265 GCA_905250885.1 Didymodactylos carnosus
GACGCATCTAAACGCGTTCATTTCTAACGCGTTTCTACCACAAAAATGGTGCAAAACCGACGCGTTCAAACGCGTTAGGAACTAACGCACATAACGCGTTTTTGTAGCAGAAAATGACGCCATGGGATACGTGTGTAGTACGTTATTTTGCTTTAAAGAACAAAATAAGGAAAGGAAAAAATTTATATTTTGATCAGAATGTTCATTTATTCTATGTTTGAAAGAAACTGCGCTCACTGCGAGTTTATCCTACATTCTACATTCTACTAACTTCCCAGATTAAAAAGTTAAGAAATTTGAAAATATCCCTCTCCAATTTTTCTGTTAGTTTGAAGTACACAAGTTGTACTCTACGCTGAACTATTTCCTTAAAAGAATAGAGCAAACATTTTTGATCAAAATAAGATAGTTTCCAGCTCTGAATAATATTCTGATCAAGAGTTATGAGAGTTTTGGTGGAAGCCCTAAAACTTGCATCAGATACTAGCGCCATCATATCTCGAAAGCGACTTTCATCTTAACACCATTTTGTCGCTTCCAGATTTCTCAGTAACGAAACATCGAAGAGAGCTCGGGGAGGTCTTAAATTGAAGCTAACGCATGTGGCTAGAGGCTGGCAGAGCCTGAGTTTTGGTATTTGGTCTAAATTTGTGATTAGAAAAACATCTTTACCAAAGTTAATGAGACTTTTTTCCAATTTTGGACTTTTGACGCTGACCATTAATTTGAAAAGAAAAATATCAAAAATCCGGCTCTATTAGCTTCTATCCACATGTGTTTTCGTCAATTTAAGGCCAGCTTGAGCTCTCCACAATGTTTTGTTACAGAGAAATCTGGGAGCTTCGAACAGCCCAATTTTGGTCACTGTTGTGGTGACATCTCACAAACCATGCACGATGGAACCCAACAAAAAATTTCGTCACCATACTTTCATATGATCAGCATTTCGTAAAAGTTTGGTCAAGATCGAACTTATAGTTTCAGAGATAGGTTTCTAACGGGAGGGAAGGCCTTAAAGAACAAAATAAGGAATTTGAAAATACCCCTCTTCAATTTTTCTGTTAGTTTGAAGTACACAAGTTGTACTCTATGCTGAGCTGTTTTCTACAAAAAGGTACTGTTTCGTTTTTGAGTTATCTGGCAGCCAATATCACAGATGAATGTATGAAAATGCAGCTTTCAATACAAATGAAAGAGCCAAATGAGTACTAGAAATTAAAATAGTTCAAAGACTGCTATTATCATTCGTCAATGTATGTGTATAGAACGTTACGTGTCTTTAAAGGACAAAATAACGAAAGACAGAATTTTGTATCTATATTGACTTGTTCATTAGAGATCTAGCAAATAAGAAGATATTGCATGTGCAGAAATTTTTTGCTTCTCAGCGTGCCGATACAGAAGAAAGATAACAGAAAGATATACATATGCGAAAAAAGATATCCCCGCATTTATTAGGTCGTATTTATTCTATTTTCAAAAGAAGCAGTGCTCGCTGTAAATGTATTTTATATTCTGTCCACTTTGCGAATTAAAACTAAAATAATTAGAGAGGACCCTTTTCCACTTTTATATTAATCTGGAGTACACAAGTTGTACTATATATTCATGTGTTTTCCAGAAAAAGGTCCCTTTTAGTTTTTAAGATATAGAGCTGACGATATCGCAGATTAAATGTAATGAAATGTACAGATTTCACTTTAACTTCAGAACTTTTCTTTCGCACTTTTGTAGTACAACCACTTTCTGCGCTTTCACAAAATTTTAACTAACAGAAAAATTGGAGAGGGATATTTTCAAATTTCTTAACTTTTTAATCTGGGAAGTTTGTAGAATGTAGGATAAACTCGCAGTGAGCGCTGCTTCTTTCAAACATAGAATAAATGAACATTCTGATCAAAATATAAATTTTTTCCTTTCCTTATTTTGTTTTTTAAAGCAAAATAACGTACTACACACGTATATATGAGAGCAAACAAGAGAAATAGGATCAAGAAAAAGAAAAATAGACGCAGTGTGTTTGATGTGTGCAGTTGAATATAGTATAATATACCGTGAAAATCTAAGTGGAGTCCAAAGGACCCAAAAATTAGAAATACCCCGGCAAGGTCTTTGCACCGTACAACGTAACTCGTCACGCTGATTCCGAGTAGGTACGCTTCTCTAGAAAAAAAACATTAAATTTTGATATGAGAAACGTATCTCGCATTTGAACCAGATTATCGTGATGATACCAATGAAGAACTAGCCTGGAATTTCAAAAATGTATGCCTCTATATTCTTGGAGATTACCAACAGAAAGAGAAAATATTTTTTTTTTCTTTTTAAGCTTTATTTGTTGAAAAATGTTATGAAAATGTTTTTTTATAACACACCATATATGGGTGTAAGTTATACTCCTCTCCATCCCACTATCAGAAAAAGAATATGAATCAACGCAAATACAACACATAGAACGAGAAAAAATATCCCTAGATTTATTATTTGACATATAGTCAAATATGAGTCAGTTATTTTTATGATAGGAAACGCTATATCGTTTATAATTATATGTATTTTACATCCGTGGGAAAAGAAAGGCTGAAAATAAACACTTGTATTTTATTCTATATTTCTTTCTGAATTCCCAACACCGTAACTCTCAAATAGACAAAATATATGCGACTCTACTATCCTCAAACAATTTTTCTCTTATTATTTACAATTCATCCTATTCATACATTTCCACCATCATTAACATTGGGTTTTCTCGGTCCAATGAATTTACCGAATAGCAATTCACAAACCGGTGGTCGTCCTGCATTATTCGCATTTAAACTAGCTATTCACGATATTAACAATCGTTCAGATATTTTACCTCATACAAAATTAAACTTTGTTAATAATAATACAAATTCTGATATAGGCACAGGTATAATAGATACTTTTTGGCAATGTGTATATGGTAATGTCGTTGGTATTGTTGGTGAATACACTTCGGTAATGTCGCAGGTAAAGATTTAATGTTGGTTCTCTTTTTCGTATCTTATTCTAGCGTTTTTAGTCTGTTCAATATGTTAGTCGTTACTATAAAGTTCCACAAATATCTTATGGATCAACATCATCCGAATTCACAAAATTTCATTCAACTCTTTATCCATATTTTCTACGCACAACACCAAATCAAAATTTGGAATCTGTACTACTGACACATTTGATTGCAAGTCAAGGATGGAAAAATGTAGCATTGATTTATACAACTGATAGTCAGACGTTTTATAGTGTTCAAGTATTTCTTGCATCAACTAGGAAACTAAACATAACAGTTTTGGTATCGGTATCATTTGCCGCAGGCACTATTGATTTAACAGAACAAATGAAAATAATAAAACAGTCAAAAGCACGCATCATTCTATTCATAGGAACGATAATTGATCAACAAGCAGTGATAAATAATAGTTTGATCGAGGAACTCACTGGTGTCGGATATCAATGGATCGGCATACATGCGAGTATGTACAAGACACTATATTTAAATTCAACTGGTGAAAAGATTCAGGACTATTATGAATGGACCCAAGGATTTATCGGTTTACAAAACTTTGCCGATGTTAATTCAGATATTTATAAAGAATATGCACATCGATGGGCTACAGCACCCTATGATCCAGAAATACCGACAATTGATTCTAATTCAATTTCTGTTATAGCTAATTATGCTTATGATGCATGTTTTATGTTTGCACATGCTCTGCACCACATGATTGAAGTGTTGCATCTAAACCCAATGGAAACAGAGAATCGTGAACTCTACTTAGCAGTCTTGAAAAATGTCAGTTTTCTCGGTGTTAGCGGACGCATAAATGTTGATGAGAACGGTGATCGTCAGGCACCGTTTGAGATTGTCAATTTTCAACATGGTCAAATTGTTCACATTGGTACAATTACTGCTGATGGAGTAGTTAACTATTTCTCGAATGTCAAAGTATTGTATACTGGTGGTGTTGAAGAAAAACCGCTCGATTTGCCTATTCGTCCTATAGTCAAAATTTCTTTTTCAGCTCTTATTGGAATGATTGGAGGGAGTGTCATTTGTACATTGTTATGTTTTGCTCTAATAGTATTCACATTCTATTTTAATAAGCATCCTGTAGTAAAAGCATCGAGTCCAACATTTTTAATTTTGATGTTAATAGGTGTTATATGTTTGGCAACATCTATTATTCCACGTACTCTGGAAAATTATCGTCAGTCATCTACATTAGAATGTATCAGTGAGCTTTGGTTTGCAAATATTGGATATTCGTTAATAATTGGAACACTGCTGGTAAGTTAATTACTAACGTCTGGTTCCAGTTTCTCAGGCTTAACATTTTTTGCTCATTTTTGCTTCTTCCTATAAGCACTTACATACACAAGGCAGCTACATATTAGCTTAAGGTGTATGACGTTTCTTTTATTTCCGTAGTGCACTGAATGAGATTATTATTATCCAAATAACTTTAGAGTAATTAAATAGTTCTCTACTTTCTTAATTAGTTGAAAACGTATCGTTTATCGAAAATATTTCAAATGTCTGAACGTATTGTGAAGTATTATCTTACTGATAAATATTTATTATTTATATTATTCGGTTTAATTCTGCTATCATCAGCGATGTTAACTGGTCTTTGCTTTGGAGATCCTTTTTATCTAAAACTATCACCTTTGGATTCAATGAGTGATTATCAGTATTGTACAACGAAATATCAGTTGACCATTTATGTACCACTTATACTATCAACGCGTTTTGCTCTACTAATATTAACAACAGTTTGTGCGTTTAAAATTCGAAAAATTTCTGATTTATTTAACGAAACAAGACAGTTAGTATTTTCTGTTTATAATTTACTATTTTTATCTGTTACATTACCAGTAATTGATCTCACTATGGGTCGTGGCAAAAATTCAACAACAATTATTTATGGTGTATGCGCGTTTATTATTTGTATTCTTACCATTCTCATTATGTTTGTTCCAAAATTGATATTGATAATCACCATGAAAGATCGTAGAAGATCTAGCTCAACGACATTCATATATAACGAGAATGACTCATATAATCAGCCTACTAAAGATAGCTTGGCTACTGAACAGTCGATCAAAACAGAACAGCACACTGAAACCTCGTCAGCGAACCGAAAAATCTCCACTTACATTAATTCACGGCAACTATTCACTCGTTCATATTCACTGCCGGTGCCATATTTTCACAAGTCTAGGAGAGAGTGATATAGAAAATACTCATTTTTTAATTTGATACTCTTTTTATTCTTATCACCGACATTGATACAGAATCTTCTCTAAACAAGTTTAGCATAATATATATTACAGATAATATAAGAAATAAAAACTTTAAAATAATTGCAGCTTCTCTTATTTTCGTTTATGGCTAAAATTTTTCGGTTCAGTTTAAAAGTTTCGATGCTGACGCATTCTCGGGAATCAGCTCGTAAGTTAATGAACTTGATCAAATTATTCTGACGAAGTTATGTTATTTCAGATATCGATGAATATGTAGCCTGACTTGTTGTTGGTTATTGCACACCTGTTTCGTTAAAAAATAGAATTACATCCGTTTGGAGAAAAGCAGAAAATTCTGTTTCAAAACCTTCAATTTCCGATTGGTGCGAATGTTTCATCTGAGATTAACCTATTGGAAAAGTGGGGTTTACCTTTTCTGTGACAGTCGATCCCTTTTTTTGCTGTCTTTATTTAGAGATTCATTGGGAAATTAATTTCATGTAGTAGGAGATTTCTACAGTGACTTTGATTGTTAAATATTACATGTGAATAATTTGTTTTTTATTATTGCTGTGCGCGTGAACATGTTTGGCACAGTTCTGCTCGCAGTAGGTGGCCTTTCGCTTAAACAAAAATATGTGTCAAATAAAAATTTTGTGATCAACTGAAAATTCAGTGATGACGATTTTACCATAGCAGAGTATTGTCAGGTGTAAGAAACAAGGCTTCAGTGTATTTCATCCGAATGATGTGGGCACTCAGAATGAATTCTGTTTCGACAACCATATTCGAAAAACGCCAGTTTCTACTTGCTATTTTCGTAAACCGTCGCAACGTATCAGACCCATCTGTGAACAGTTTAATATGCAGTAACCAAACTGTAAACAGAAAACAAATTTTCTTAGATCAGAATTTATATCCGTCGTTGTGCAGGACGAAGCACCATCTGAACTGAACTGAACTGAACTGAAATTTATTTCATCAAACACATGAAACCCAGAAGAAAAGTTAAGATAAAACACATGGCTGAAGGGAAAGTAGCAAAAGTCCAGAACTTATAATTAAAAGGCTATCACCATTGTATGAGTAGAAAAAAGAAGAAAAAAACAAAACAAAACAAAAACAAACAATCATCATATGTTGAGCCTAACAAAGAAAACAGTTCTAGGCCTATGACATGAAAATAAACAAACAACTGTAATATTTTTACTTGTTCAAAAATGATCTTAGTAATCTTTTAAATTGATTTACTGTATGACAAAAGACTACCTCATCCGGTAAACTGTTCCACTCTATTGCAGTCCTGCAAAAACATGAAGACGAAACTCGGGCCTTCGTCGCAGTAATAGTTGTTACTTGTTGCGAATTTTGTCTATCCGAATTTAATCGATCTGATCTACGACTTACTATAGGTTTAATCAATTTAGTTTGAAAACTAGAAAGTGGTGATAAATCATTTTTAATTTTAGAGAAATGCAGAAGCCGAAAGTATTTCCTTCTCAAAGATAAATCGGGAAGTTTCAATTTTTCGATTAACTCCGTAACTGAACCGTCAAACTTTTTACATATTAATAGCGCTGCTAACTTTGTAACCTTATATCAACCTTATCAAGACTTGAACTAAACCAATCACTATCATATATTACACAACAGTAATCTATATTTTTAACTGAAAGGACAGAGTAAAGAACAATCATCAGCAAATAGAAGAGATAGAGCTGGTGTAGATGTAACAGATGGTAAATCGTTCACAAAAATTAAAAATAACAAAGGTCCGAGTATCGAACCTTGTGGGACGCCGGACGGTACATTGATTAGATTCGAATAAGAAGAGCCAATCTTTACTCTCTGTTTTCTCTCCGTTAGGTAACTCTCGAACCATCTGTACTCATCTTCTTTAAATCCCAGTGCAGAAAGTTTACTCAAAAGTATCTGAAAAGGAACTCTGTCGAACGCGTTCTCAAAATCAAATAGAACTAAAATCGAACCTATTCCTTTCTCTAGATTGTTAAAAATTTTTGATGTGAGATATAATAATGCGTCCGCTGTACTAGAGTTCGGACGAAAACCGAATTGTGTCGGAGAGAAAAATTTATGTTTATTTAAATAAGAATAAAGCTGGTCGTAAATAAATCTTTCATCGTTTGTAGTAAGAGATTTAACAGAAAATGATCCACCGCCGCCTATTATTGAACCTATACCGCTACGTTCTTTTGCTGTAACTTTTGCTCACCCTCTGCTTCAAGTATCTCGGCATAATGAACCGATTCAATGTTCGTATTTTAAGCCCATTATTCGACATGAAATCGCTCTTCGAACAGCAGGAAGCGAAAAACAACAACGTCAAGAACCATTTTTAATTCAACACCCTCAGGTTCATCATTTAGCTGCGAATACACAACTAAAACAACCGAATCTTAATGAAGTTTGGAATAGATTAATGTCACCACCGAAGGAGAAGCGTATTGTACTGCTAGAAAAGAACATTTATCCTCATTCACCTCTTCTTGTGACCATTCACCCATTCGATAATTTGGAGGATGATTTCGAAGAAGAAATAACTCAATATACCTGAGTCCCAAAGCTAAGAGATAAATAGCAACATCAGCTGCGCGTTCCAGAGGCTGAACGCTACCAAATGTTAAAATGATTTGTACAAGGGATGATGTGTGCTCGATAGCACATGTATCGTAGTCAACGTGTTCACGCACATGTAATAATAAAAACAATTATTTACATGTAATATTAAACAATCAAAGTCACTGTAGAAATCTCCTACTGCATGAATTTAATTTCAAAACGAATCAAAATCGAAATAAAGACAGCCAGAAAAGAGATCGACTGTCACAGAAAATGTAAACTCCTCTTTTCCAATAGTTTGATCTCAGATGAACCGTTCGTGCAAATCCGAAAACAGAAGGTTTTGAAACAGAATTTTCTGCTTTTCTTCGGAAGGGCGTAATTCCATTTTTTAACGAGTGCATGTGTACTGATGATACATTCAAAGAGGACCGACAGTCTCTTGCAAAAACATCTGATAGCTTTTTGAAACACATTCATAATTTACTGTCTGTTTAAAAAAATATTTTTTTCAATTTTTTCGCTGCGGCCACTGGTAGAGTTTTCAGTTGGTCACGCCGCCATCGATATAGTAATCGGCTAACACCTCGAAATCCAAGCAATCGACTAGCTTGAACATCGTGACAATGTTGGTTTCAGAGCAAACCGAACAACCTGTTGAAAACCTTATTAACCCGTTCATTCCCGATCTTTGTTTGAGTTAAATTTATTTTTAAGCCGTGAACCACGCAAGATATTAACAGCAAGATAGTCATTATTATCGGGTAATTTATGTAAAACATGGTTAAGATATTTTTTAGCTTTGTCATATTGACACATATCGACTAACATTGATTCTAGAGATGTTATGTCAGTTTTCTGAGGAATTTGAAATTTCATATAACTCAATATTTCGTGCAGTTCATTAATATTTTCATCACATAATTCTAGTCGAAAAATTCAATTATTTTAATCACATTCTATTTGATTTATTTTGAATATTATCACAACCATAATAGAACTTCAGCCTTCTAGCCATTCTACTCTATAAAAGAATTATACTTCCTTCAAAGATTCAATAGCTAGAGAATGCCTATTGGCCGAATGGCTGAAATCTGAATGAAACAAAATCGCGAACTCGTATTCTTACTTTGAATTGATAATAACAATAAAAGCTTATTCTCAAAAGCTGAGCGCGTAGAGAAGTAAAATAATTTTGCATTTTACAGTTCCCCACGCTGCTGCAGAAATCGTACACTCGCAGTGGCCGATTTTATCTGTATATTTAACTGTAGCAATTGTGGTATTCATTCAAACATGGACATTAGAAATCTTAATGTAACTTGTTGATTTAAACTTGTCGATAAAAAAACTATTCACTGACACATATTGACCGATACGAATTAAGAAAGATAGTAATTTTATCGGCAGACATTAATTGACCTCGATATACTTTTGTTATAGGAAAGTTATCTGTTAATGTGATACACTGATATTTCCGCGAACGACATTGCCGCAAAGACTTGTTCATTGGAAATTAGAATAAATGACCCTGGTTTTGTATTTTGTACATCATGTTTTGAAACCTGAGTGAGGTTATGTGTTGTATATCACGATGTGATGCTGTTACAGATCTACAGGTTCGCATCAGGAAAATATGTTTGGTGTGCATCTGCTTTAGGAATGAACTCTCACACTGCCTACACTCCAACCTCACATGACACACTGCCCAAAATACCCAAATGTGTACTATGAAAAATTCGTAGAAGAGTCGGGTTACGATCGTGTCACGGGTTCTACGCTGCTATAACAATCCTGATTATATACAGTGGTGGCCAAAATTATAGAGCCATCCTATTTGTCACATATTTTTCACCTGGTGTGCATTCGCAAAAGAATATCTTTAGTCAAAAATCACTCTTAGATATAGATTATCATCCGCGCTTTCAGAATATACTATGAAGAAGTTCGAATAACGCGTCATAATCGTAACATTTTTTTCACATCATTTATATCCAGAAATATTTGATGAGTTTAGCCTAATTCTCAACTTTACCAAAATTTTGGTCTGTGCGGCTTCCAGCTGGATTTTTGATCTCAAAACTCGAAATTTTTTTAAAATATTTTTATCAGGAGATAGCCAGCAGTCTACTCAGCCGAATGGTATGTCTCCCAAAAGAAATAGTTGAAAGTTTAGGTGAAAATCGCGAGAAATCTCTAGGCAGCCCTATAATTCTGGCCAGCTAAAAATGGCCACTTATTTAAAAAAAATTGTTTACGATTATGATGCGTTATTCGAACTTCTGCATAGTATATTCTGAAAGCGCGGATGATAATCTATATCTGAGAGTGATTTTTGACTAAAGATATTCTTTTGCGAATGCACACCAGGTGAAAAATGCGTGACAAGTAGGGTGGCTCTGTAATTTTGGCCACCACTGTGC
>CAJNOQ010009460.1:0-10265 GCA_905250885.1 Didymodactylos carnosus
CAAGCACTTTCGAAATAGACCAAAATCCTGTGGAATTTCAGCTGAAAAAACACGCTCTTCTGAAAGTGCTTGGCCAAAGGTGAAAACGTGTTTTTCTAATAGCCCACGTCGAGTATATGTTTCAACTCGTCGAAACTTGTTTCAAAATTTCCTGTAAGTCCAATTTTCCAGAGCAGCTTTGGAAAACCAGCCCCGTTGTCAGAAAACTTCTGAATAGTAAGACTTGGAAACGAAAAAAATTTTTCATTTCCGTGACTCATCAAGCCAAACATTTATGGAAAGTTTCGTCAAGATCGGATGTACTGTGTCGGAGATAGTTTCTGAGGGGGTGAGGGGGGTTACCCACAATACCTGTTCAATATGTAACAGCTGTATATATAAAAACTATAATAAAATGAATTATTCTGTAATAGCGGCCGAATAGAGGAACAGACGAGGAAGAGCGGAGTAGGAGAATAGAGACCGACCGGCCAGAAATGTATTTTAAAACATTCCCTAAATGTGAAATCATTTTCCCTTTTGATGAAATACTTGTTACTGATGATCCAGGGATAATTAATAATTAATGTATTTGAAAATAGCTGTGAGAAGAGCTCTATGCATATTCTATATGTAGGATATTAATAAATTAAAATTGAAATGAGATGTCTGTCGCCATCAATGTTACTTCGACACAGACAATAGAATATCTGTGTCGAGTATGACTGTATATATGCTAATGCATTTCTGGAGTAGATTTTTGAATAACGAAAGTACAGGGCTAACGCAGACTATCTTGAAGACTATTTTCTTGTAAAATTACCTTTAATTATAGAATATTATCCGATTTCTGTCAGCTGAATTCAGCTTTTGTACTAATCGAACTGTGCAATTATAAATAGAATAATCAATTTGTTTTAACACAAATTTATCAGGTACAATATATACGTACGTATCCGTACAACTCATCATCATATCAATTAACATTTTAAACATTTTAGGCATAGAAGAGTACAGAAAACGGGATTTATCTTTTTTCCTGAAAAAAGAAATGCAGACTGATTCTCTAACGTGATATGTATGCTGTGCCAAAATTTTACCATCATAATTTTATACGTGTAAATAAAGACTAAAAGCTTACTAATGTCTTCAAACTATCTTTATCTATGAGCCTAAATGCTGCTCTGGGGAATGGAACCAGCTCCACAATTAATTGGAAAATAGAAAAGAAAGAAAAGTGAAACTGACCTTACAGAGAGACTGTAAAATACGAAATAACTTGTTGTTTGTGCCATCGTTTTTACTGTTTGTAAATAACAAATTGTCTAAGCAGGGACAAGGACTTCAATAGCATAGAGCCTATTCTAACTAAGATGCAATTCAGCGATTGGCGAGTATATACTTTTTCGACTATGAGTACGAATACAAAACAATTTTGCTCGGGTATGTACTTAAGTACAAATTCTTTTTAAAAGAAAGGTTAGTCGTCAAAAAATTTTTCGTGTGATGGTAGTATATTCATCAGTCTCATTTGAATTCCTTTTCTCTTTAGTTAAAAAAGCCTTCATTCGAGTACTCGCGTACTTTTTCGAGTATTCATTAAAAGAAATCGCCAGTACTAGTACGAGTATCTAAAAATTTATGCTCTAGTGCACTGGAGTACAGTAAATACTCGTTTGTAACTTGGATGCAATTATCATAAACGTATCTGCAAGATATATTATGTCTAACTGAATAGATTAATTGTTCCGAAATCTTTATACAGATAAACAGAATAAACAACGTTTCCCTGAGATCTTTTATGCTGATAGCTAATATTTTTCGGAGTTTATTGTACTTTCTTTTTCTAACAAAGATCCATTCTACAAAGGACCGGGACGATTATCTCTTGAAATCGATCTACGCTTGAATTTCATCGACTAATCAAAGGCTAGATGCAGAATGAAGATGGGAATATTTCTAGATACTTACTATACCTTAGAACCACTGTCAGAAAAAAATTGGTGGAATCAATTTTGATTACGTTTCTACTGCATCTAATATATATTATAGATCGTATTTTTTGAATCTTTCTCTCTCAGTTTCATAATTCCTCACGACTATTAGATATCATTCGAAAGCTCTTGTTCTTCAACAGAAATATAGCGAAGTACAAGAGCTTTCGAATGATATCTAATAGTCGAGAGGAACTCCGAAAAAAAACCCTTGACGTTGGAACCGTTTCTGCAAAGTCAGAATTCTGCTCGTACTTCTCAATTTTCTCCATCAGCACTCACGTTTGATGCGATAAAAATATCGTATTCGAAATCAGAATCAAAGACTGAGTTGACTAATGTGTGTGAATTTCGAAATTTATATTTTATTTTTATTTTTTGGTGAAAATCTCGATAATTTTTCATGACGTGAAAGTTCGACAAAAACCAAGGGAGTCGGATAGGATGGAAATACATATTAGTCGACTCAGTTTTTGATCTTAATTCCGAATACGATATTTTTATCGGACTCAGAACGGCTATATATAAGCAGGAAAGCATATAATAATCATGTTATGAGTGGGTTGTCATGGAACTGGTGATTCGCTGATCGTTGGGGAAGGTTAGGAGAATTTAAGTACAATTGAATAGACCAAAATATCACGTGTCTTCGTATTCTTATTAGAAGACCATAACACCGATAGAAAAGCGCACCTAGCTTTGTCATTGTGACTAACGTCGTTAACCTTTGAGTTATAAAGTGCTTGTAAAATGAAAATAAAATTATTCATAAATAGTATTCATACGAAGTATTAGTGTTACAGAGCGTTATATGGTAACGGCTATATTGATCAATGTTTCAAACTGCATGACATCGTTTTTGATTTCTTAACGCGTATTATTCTGTTTTTCTGTATTTCTCTCCTTATTTTCTTTTATATGACTATTTGTCGTAGTCGAATATTGATTTATAAACACAGCCTTGTGGTGAATATAATTACATATTGGTAAATGTTCTTTTTATGACTTAAAAGTGTTCCTAATGTAGAATAATAGTTATATTTATTAAGAGAAGGACAAAAATTGCTACGGTACTAAAGGTAGGTTCGCAAAAGAATCTATTTTAAATGCATAGTGCATTCAAGTACACTGTACAGCGTCATAACCTTAACAGAATTCTTAATTTCTTATGTGAAAATTGAACATTTTGTGTGATACTTGTACATTGATAACGATAAGTAGGGATCAAAAGAGCTTCCTTGATACTCAGTTTGTTTCATTTAACAGAAGCTTTTCAGAAAAAGGATTCCACTACTTAGGTTTCGAAATAATTACTAATTTTTGTCAATGTGTTAAAGGAGAATGAACGTGAACTTTGTTTTTCCTACATCAGTTGATACTGTTCGTTTGGATCTGCAGTTAAAAGTAAAAATCTTTAATTTGCTGAGCTGGTTTCCCATATGGTTACAGAAATGTGTGTTATGTCAGATACTTTCCGTTTGAGCTGTGAAGGAAAATTCTAAAACAAAAAGAAAGTTTAGAAAGAAAGAGAATCGAAATCTCCGATATCAGATCAAGTATAAAATTTAGTTACTTTATAGTGAAATGACGGATACAGAAAATAATACTGGAACTCAAAATGACGGTAATCAACAATACAGTAAAAAGGCAAATAAGAAGAACTTTATTATTATATGCTTGACCACAGTGTTGGTTTACACATCAAATCATGCTGTTACGAACCTGGAATCAAGTATTAATACAGAGACGAATGTTGGTGTTTTTTCATTGGCCATCATCTATGCTTGTGCTTCATTCGCATGCCTATTCTTAACACATCCATTCATGTCTATATTTGGATACAAATGGTCAATATTTCTATCCCAAATTGGCTTTGGATTATTTATTGGTGCAAATATGTATCCTAAAGCATGGTTTATGTATCCTGGTAAACATACCTGATTATTTTAACTAACATACCCAGCTGAGTCTCAGAATATTTTCGTGAAGCATCCTGTACATGTGGTATGATTGGCATTCAGCATAGGACTTGAGAATTTCCCGTTCAAAAGAATGTGAACTGTATCAACAATTCATCATCCAGATATTTGAATATTCGGTCGTTTTTTAGGTGAAAACCACACGAATGTATAATCGTAGCGTTTAGACTGTTACAGGCAACAAGAAGAAAAAAGAGTCAGTGATCTTTTTTATTCATAAACCAATCACGCATTTCTATCTCTTTCGTCGTCCAAGATGGTATCGTCATACCAAAACCATCATAGATTCTTACTTGTGTTATAATGGTTGGATAGCTCAAAGTGCAGTCTGCAATTCTGAAACAAAGGCTGACCTTTTGTATCTCTTGGCGTTCTCGGATGAGAGCCATTCTCCTTCACATACGTATTCATTAGTATTACACCTGATAACCCCAAAGACAGATGGAAATATAAGTTATCAACCACGCTAAATCTTGTGCCAATGTTTTTTTCAGAAAAAAGTTCAAGAATCAAGTGAGCATCAACTTTAAGTGAAATAACCGGTGTTGGGCTGTTTTTATGTAAAATCCAAAAAATCATAGTTCGCCAAAAATCACTTAGAGCTACTTCATAATCTCAAGATCTACCCTATTTTAGCTGCTCAGTCCTGTCCTTGAGATGCATATACGTCTCAGAAAAATGTCTACCATCTGAGAACCATTAGAGATAGAGAGGTCAGCGTTACATACAAAGAGAAACAAAATAATAACTGGTGTATGAAATTTACGTTGTTCTTGTTGGAAAATACCCATTAATTCTGATCCGTCCGCTTGGTCTGTGTGCGGACGGCAGATGAATACGAGTGTTCTGATAATATGTCTTGCTGCGCTGCCAGATAAATAATGGGTAGATGCAATTAGTTCATATTGATAGTACACGCTGTTGTCATTCAGTGGAATATAAACTGAAGCGGTAAAATCTAACCGATGTGTTCAGATAGTATCCAAATGAAATCGGTAGAATTTGGACATATTATAGGTGATCGGATCAGGGTTAATGTTCAATCTTTTGGTTAGTAAGTCGAATGATAAATTGTCGAAATAGTTCACATTCTTATGAACTTGAATGAGGAGAACATTCAAATTTGGCAGAATAAGCACTCTTTATATACTAACTGTTGCAGGCCTAATGCAATTAGCACATCCGAAAATAACAAGAATTAAAAGCAATATACACAGTACCGAAAAAATAAATGCTAACAGATCTTTAAATTTAGTCGTATTGGCCAGTTAAACTTTATAAACTCTTGCTTTATGAATTCAGCATCGGCTATTTGTGGTGTATTTATGGCTGCATACACAATCTCAGTATCTGCTTATATAACAGAAATGGGTGTAGAAACCGAAAACCAGGATAAAGAAGTAAAAGTGAATAAATACTTTGGTATATATTATTCTATGTTTCAAACTAGTATGTAGTAACACGTGCTCAATTGATACTGCGGTTGCTGGTGTATAACTAGTTATATTCTTAGGTCAAATATGGGGCAACTTAATTTCATATTTTCTTTTGAAACAAGCGGATCGTGGAGAGAGCAACAGTAATAGTGTACGAAATCATACATGCGGAGCTGAATTTCTAGAAAAAACTTATGAATCAGAGACAACTGAAAACAGCAATTTGTCGAAAACATCAGTACGTTACTTTCTATTTATAATGGCCTGTAAGGCGACATCTAATAGACGAGAGTACTTAGAGTTTTAAGTCCTTTACCGTTCTATAATTTATTACAAAATAATCAGAAGATCTCTAATGTAGCATGGCGAAGGAATGTTGCAAATTCGAGTTTAAACTTTGAGGACAGAAGGAGCCAGGAGCGGATGCAGTCTTCAGAAAGTTTAAGATTAATTAGATATTCAAATCCTGACTATAGCTGCAGCTCGAATGTTGGTGCTGGCTCGAAGTCTGTAGGAGATTCTGACCTGGTTATAACCCATTTGGATGCTCGGAATTGTGCAAAGGTCAGGAGTTTAGGCTGGTCGGATCCAAGGTCTGATCGAGACTAATTTCAGCTAATCGATCTAGAGCGTTCAAGCCTACAACGCTCTTAGTAGTGGACATTCTGCGTGATTCACCTCACTTTCACTAATACTGTGGCGATAAAAAGGAGTTATTATTCGAAGTAAAGGCCTGAAGCATTCGGACCCGTGTGCACTAGTTGCCTAGATATTAACACAATACAATATTTATAGACTGCGGGCTCCAACGCCAAATTTTCTAATACCTCAGCCAAACGACTATTTGAGAAGGAAAACTGTAATGAGAAAGATTGTAGTTATTTGTCAAATAGTCTGAAAATTCCGGTACTACCATTCGTGTGGCTGTATATCTGAAAAACCAGTGTATATGGGCACGAAAATGTTTAGGCTTTTACCACTGATGGGTTTAAAACTGCCTAAGTTATAACTTATTGGAGTTAGAACTAGTTATAACTAATTTAATTTTTGGTCAAAAATTTCAAATAGTTATAACTATCAACTTAGGTTGATAGTTAAAACTCCAGTTGATCGTACTTCTCCTAATTTTTTCAGTTCTTATTTTATGAAACTTTTATTTTCTTTGCGTCGCATAATCGGGTTGTAAAGTGGAAGAAAACAAAAATTGTTTGTCTGTTGAAGCAAATTTGTTTTTAGTGCCAAAACTTGTGTGCATGCAAAGCTCCTACTGTATATGTCTCCCGGCCATATAGCTTAATATTTGTATATAATTCTTAATGCTTAAGTAATCATTTGTTCCTAAAACATGGTTTAAGAGCAAACAGGTACATTAATTCGTTCATCATAGAATAGTTTAACACTTACCAAATAAGAACTTTTTTTGTATCGATGATGAAAAATTATTAAGTGGTGCCAGCTGATATTCTCAAGATTTTCGGTTAGTGATCAAGTACCTAATACGAACAAAATTAGTGATACGTGTATGACAAACTAGCTACTCATCTTCAACGACTGGAAGTCATTCAAAATAAACTAGATGCATTATCAGTATAAATTAAGGAGTTACCAATTAGGATAGAAGATCAAGAATAATTGCAGATTTTATTTAAGACTGATTGAGTTTGATGAAGAAAAAAATGAGACTATAAGAATAAATTTGGTGAATTTTGTTTTTAATTTATTGTATATATATGACGAAATAATCAAAACAACATATGATTTACCGAAACATGAACGTTTACCCGGTGCTGCGGCGTACCATATCACTGTACGCTTGAACTGACGAGATTGATTCGTGAGATTGAAATAGTTATAATTATCAACTCGCGTTAACCGGATCAACTTTTTTAGAAATATTTTTATGTTTTAACTTTGAAAAACAGTTTTAAACCCATCAGTGGCTTTTACTTAGAATAATAGGTTTTTTCTATCGGCACAATATTAGCGAAAACGGGATGAATCGCCCAGATCTTTCCACGATAGTCACATGAGTATTTGTCTGATCAATGTTCGAGTGGTGTTAGTGAAGTGCTTTTTGAAATGTGTTTGTAATGCAGATGTTTCAAAGTGTTTTTTGCTTCCACTGTTAGCTCGATATTTGGTGATCCAGTTCAATTTTAGGTGTATATTTTATATAGTATATTTATTGGATTGATCGTGCTGAGCGCCGTTCTTATTTCCATTTTACTTGATCAAAAGCGGAAAACAGAAAGTATGTATAAGTTAGTTAATATTTGCATACCTATGCTATCTCAGGTTTGATAATCTGATGATTTATTAGCTTGGGCACAGTCATCGAAAACGACGATAGTTTTCGACTCTATCCGATGATTAAATTCTAACCTTTTCTTTTATTATAGGGAAAAATGTACGAGAATTGTTACATGAATCAACACGATATTTTATGTCAACATTTAAACAAATGAAAAGTTTAAATCAAATATTACTAATACCTTTAACAATGTGGACAGGCACATTAGAAGCATTTGTGTTCAGTATCTTTACAAAGGTACTAAAATAGCTGAAATAAATAGCCTGATCATTTTTTTCTACTCGTCTTCTAGAGCTTTATAACATGTACAGTTAATATTGAATACGTCGGTAAGTAAAGACACGTTCGTCGATCCAGTCCGATCTTCAATCGCCTCCAACAACTTTTGCGTCTGCATGCGATCTTTTTAGTAAAATGAATGACGTATTTATTTGGAAATAATAGTACTTGGTACCAGTAGTTATCATCCCCTTAAAGATGATCCTATATCTTCTTCTGAAAAACTTTAGATAAAGAGAAGAAACTACCGTCAACTGCTAAAAAAATATGTGGAAAAAGCCTTGAGAGTCTAGGGTCATATGGAAGTAGTGGTAGAGGGTAAGGTGCCTCGAGATAGAACTCAAGCGGGGTACGTCAACCACCAGCGTACTAGAAAATTGCGATGAGCGACCTCTGAGAGTCATTCTATTGGTTGAAATACGCTTTTGAACTGGTCATCGTCACAGTCTAATCTTATAGTGAATTTAGGCTGTTTTTCTGTTCTGTCACTTTTTTCCTTCTCTCTTTTCTTCTTTCCATGCGCACATTTTATCTGTTTTTTTCTTTTTTATAGGCAATACGTCAAAGAAAGTATGAAACATATGATTTATGAAGTTGGCGTTTTTAGTCACCCTCGCTTTTTGTTTATAACTCATCGTCACAGTCTAAGATAGGAGAAATTCGAGACGACCGTTCGAAAGAGCACAAAATTCTCTGCAAAACTGTGGTTTCAAAAAAAATTGGATAACTCTAGAGCCTGTAATAGCAAGGAGCAATTTTTACATTTTCTAAAAAATCACCATTTTGGAAGCAGATTTTTGCTCGCTTCACGAAAAGTTCCATAACTCAGCCAAAACTCGTCCTTTTTTTAACGTTTTTTTTTATTTTGTAGCCCATAGTGTAATCAGTTCGACAACGTCACTTTTGAGAATTTGACGAACTGTTTGCTTACTCTTTTTGACACAGAAAATCAAAAAACGCGTTTTTTTGGCTCCTTTATAAAACGTTGATTTTTTGAGCTGCCTGTGTTGATGTCAAAAAGTTTTGGCGTGCACTAGAAAGAGCATACTTTAAAGTATTAGTATCAAGCAGAATCGAAGCCCTCAATTCAGTTACAGTTTGAGAAAACGTCAAAGAAAGTATGAAACATATGATTTATGAAGTTGGCGTTTTTAGTCACCCTCGCTTTTTCTTTATAACTCTAACAGTTTTCATTTTAAAAAACTTGTTAAGAGATATTTTAGTAGAGGATTTCATGGCGAATCTTATAAAAAAACATTTAAGTCGACCGCATATTATCCGACGAAGATATACCGAAAACAAAAAAGTGCGTTTCTTTCTGTTACACCCCTTAAGTTTAGTTTCTTCTAATTGAATAAAAAATGTGATAGACCCTTTTATTATAATCTTGATGTTTTTGGTGAAAAAAGTTGTATGAGCAATTGTCTTTGATAAAGGAAAATATTAAAAATGGTATAGATGATAATTCCATGTAAAAATTTGAGTTTATCACTGTTTCTGCTTGATTTGAACTTTCAGGCGTTTATTTAAACGAAACTAAGTTTTGAATAAATCTTGTTCTATCTGTTATTCGATGGTCGAATGTATTGCCTATATAAAAGAAAAAAACAGATAAAATGTGCGCATGGAAAGGAGAAAAGAGAGAAGGAAAAAAGTGACAGAACAGAAAAACAGCCTAAATTCACTATAAGAAATCGAAGAGACTGTGGCGACACGTGAAAAACTCAAGATATAATTATAAGAAGCCCGCTGTCGGATTCGCCTTGGAATTCTGTATATATCACCTTAGTTTCATAAAGTTTGGTCTGGCGCGGAGCTTGCACCTAATTTTCTAATGCTACAAGCAGAATCAGAAACGTCTCGATATTGAGTAAATCCTGGGTAATGACTGATACATCGTGTCATTGTTAACAGTGGCCCCTGGTATCTATGGTTAGTAAATTTATACCCGAAATCAACCTCCGGTCTGAGATAAAAAATCGTGAATCAAGATCTTGATTAAATCTTGAAAGAATTCTCAGGGTGCTGCTTAGTACATCAAGATCTTGTACAGACTTTTGGACATCTGGTTAGATCTTGAGGTCATCTGACAGTTCAAGATCGTCGACAGATTTTTTTACAGAATCTACCTTAACCCTTTGGTTACGGTTTTTTTTTGCCGATGCATCTTTTGTTTTTCGTTCTGAAATAGTTTATAAGGAGTTTCAGTAGTATAGGAAAGTGCTCAAAAGTGTTTTAAAGTATGATAGTCTCCAAAACAACCTATCACACCAAGTCCAACATCACA